>JAPYZE010000056.1:0-77669 GCA_030522805.1 Leptomastidea abnormis
TATATATATATATATATATATATATATATATATATATATATATATACCTTTTCTCCAAAGAGTCGCAAAGAAACGAAGCAACGACGCCGTTATTCATTGCCAATTGTGCAATTACACACGTGTGCGATGTCCATACAAATGATCATGAAGCGATACCCGCGCTCTCTTGGAGCTTATACGATGTATCGTATACATATATACATGTATGCGCTATAGATGCTAGAGTCTTTGCTCGCTCCCTATCTTTGTAGACGATCGCGTTCCCATTGCGCTACTACTACAACGAGAGAGAGATAGAGAAAAGTCGCGAATATCTCTTTCTCGCTTTCTTTATCTTGGGACGTCGCTGTTTGTGTGCTTCTTGTTTCTTTTTGTCCGGATGCGTTTTGAAATGTGTGACCTATTTTCTGAGGATTGAATCGTTTATTTTATGTTAATATTTTTGGATTTATTTTAGTTTATGTTGATTTTTTTAAATAAAAAGTTGAATTTCAAGTGATATAATATTAAATAAATATAAATTAATATTTTTATCATTTGTTTATTGTAGTATTTAAATAAAAATATAATCTAATCATAACGACATTATTTTGTCGATAAAAGTTTTAAAAACAAGTTTGTTGATCGAAAGTAAAGTAAACTACGTGTATAATATCGTATAGTACCTACGTAAGAATACAAAATCAATACTCTTAAATTCAACCTAATGTGAACAAAAGACGTAAATTAGAAAATAATTTAACAAATTTATAGTATTATTTGTCGTAGAACTTTTGAAATACTTTTAAATTATAAAAAATACGAGTTACCAAACGAGATTGTAATATAATTTAAAATTTTATTACGTCTACAAAAAGTCAAATATATCTGTAACATAGTAAGAGTAAATTTTTTTTGTTTGCACACAATAAAAAAATATATGTGCCTTGTATCAGTAATTATTTTCGAAAGGAATGATAACAAGTACATGCTAACGAACATTTATAGAAAGGAATGGTATAACAAGTACTTGCTAACGAATATTAAGAGTAGCGATATAGGGAACTACTCTGTTATTGTTAAAAAAAATCGAACAGAATTAGAAAATAAATTGCTGTAATTTAAACGTTACAATAAAACGAATAAGTGAAATGAACTAAATGAAAAGAAACGTGTTTTTATAAAAAAATGTTAAATTGCTTTCTATATTTGATTTTAAATCCGATTCAAATCTTAATGTAAGGGTACAACTACCACCGGACCGTGTGGCCTAATGGATAAGGCGTCGGACTTCGAATCCGAAGATTGCAGGTTCGAGTCCTGTCACGGTCGAAAATTTTTTGCACTTGTTTTGTTTGTACATACATTGAATTTATTTGATTGAAGATTAACAATGACTTTTTACGCAAAGATGAAATGAAAAATTTTTAATATTTTTTTATTTATTATAGCCAGATAGCTTAGACGACGTAACTTATTTGTAACATAATATAAATTTTGTTTTAAATTATCTATATTAATCAAATGATCAAATTATATATTAAGAAAATGAATGATTCTATTATTAAAATATGAACATAGAAACATTTATTTATTAACCCAGAAAATCAACCAAATAATTTTATTTCATATTAATTGGCTGTAAAACAAAAATTCAACATTTTTTCATCAAATAAATTTATTATCATCAACCACACCATACATTTGTTCAAAATAATTAAATCTATCTAATAATAAAACAGTGTTAGTAAATAAGATGTACGAGAAAAGATAAAAGATTTAAAAGCTCGATTACATTGTAAATAAATATAAAATATATTACAGCATACTTAATATTCCGTTACACCAGAATAGAAAGCTATATACTATACACTTACTATCCACAAATAAATGTCCATTTTCATTCAGTAAAATAATAATCTACATACAATGAAAGTACCTTTTACCTGAAAAAAATGTCTCGACCTATAAATTAAACAACTTTTAGGCGAGAAAAGTCAGTGACACAAGAGCCAACCCGAGGAAGCAACCTTACCATGCCAAGTTGTCACCCTCTCTTTCTCTTGAAGAAAAAAAACGGGAAAATCCATGGCTGGACTATTTTCCTCGTCGGGCCGTCCAAGTGGAAAAATCCGCGTACAGTCAGGCAAAAAGAGTCAAGAGGAGTAACGCGACGCGGATCAGATTCTCTGGCAGCATCGTGTGTAAAAGTAGCATCTCTCAGGGGAGAAAAAAAAAAGGAAAAATCGTTTTTCGCAAAAACACAGTATACCGAATAAAAGAGCTTCACGAAAAAGGCCGGAAAGAGAGCAAGCTGTTGAGTGGTTGGCGAAAGAAGAGGAGAGAAAAATAAAAAGGAGAGCTATCATCGACGAGTGTATATGCGAGAAAAGAGAGCATATATATCTCTAGCTTTTCCGGCTGCAGTAGTTAAAAAAGAGCTGTTCCACTTGGAGAGATGCAACTTTTCTCTAGCTTTGTCGCGGCTCTTTCACGCAAGATGTGACAATGAAAAGGCAAGAGAGCTTGAGGCTAATTATGCGCTCTTGCGTTTTCCTCTGGGCGTCCGGAAGAAAGATAGAGAGAGAGGAGAGTAAGAGAAATAGCAAAAAGGAGCAAGCCATGGAAAATTTGCTAGGCGCTCTTCGTCGTCGTCGTCGTCATCGTCGTCTTCGTTGTGAAATTGACTTTCGTGGGAATTGGAGTGGATGAATACTGTAATATGATAAGAGCATACAGCTTCTTCACGTCTTTTGAGCTCTCTTTCGTATATTGAAGCATTGCTGCTGCTGCTACTCTTCCTTCTTCTTCTTGCGTGTAGCATAATATATAAGAGAACTTCACGGATTTTCAGCTCTCGGAAAATGGCCTGTAAAATTGGTTTAATGGGCTGAAGAGAGAGAGAGAGAGGAGGCTTGTAAAATTGTCGAACTAGAGGGAAGTCAAGTGAAATTGGAAATGTTGGAGAGAATTTTGCTTTTGGAAGATGAAAATTTATGATTGTTATATATTTACGATTTACATATGTTAGTTTTCTTATAATAGATGTATGTTGACATTTAATGGTATATGCAGAAAAAAAAGAGAGAATGGAGATTGAAAATTTTGAAAGTTAAAATGTCAATTAAAAACAATATATCTTACAATAATCGTTTTTATAAACTATGTACATGATAAAAAAAATTAAGGTATAACTTATGTTGCTACTTTCTCTGTACGGAAGTTCAAATGTGTACATGTTGTATATGCAAGTAAGCAAAAGTTCTAACCAACTAATGTATGTATGTATATTGAATGACTTGGGGAGAAAGGAAGATATGTCGATGTAGATACTAAGATTCAATAATTACTTGCCAAGGAGATAAGTTCCACACGTTGACGTTCGACAGTTCGTAAGTCTTGAATTTTTTTTTTATTTATACGTGGTTGGCAAATGTAAAGGCAAATTTTTGTGTAAGCAAAAAAAAAATTTAATTCTGTACTAAGAACTATAAGCGGTATGCGATGGAAAGTTTTCGAGGTGTTTGATAAAATCGTAATCATGTACTTTGGTTTAATCTTGAATAAAATGGTGTTTGCTGGTTTATTCTTTTTTTTTTTTGTTTAAATAATAAAAATTATTCTACGAATGATTACGTTAAAATGCAATTTCAGGAAGTAATTACACATACTAGTACTTATCGTAATTTAATAATAACGATATAAATTTTCTAAGAACATAGAAACAGCTTTGAAAATTTTTATTCTCTTATAACTAATGAAGTTATCAAAAAGTTAAAGGATCAATTCAATTGGATATTTTTTTATTCTGGTATCAAATAATAATATGGTAGTAATAAATTTTCTGATACAAGCATTACGTATTATGAATAATCTCATTAAGCAACATTTTACAAGACATTCAAGTATATAATTGCAACAGTTAGTAAAAATAGATTTTTACGCCATTCAATAACTTATCAAAATTTAATAATTTTACAAAAAAATAAAAAAAAATAAAAATGATAAGCACAAACAACTATAAAACGTAAGCAGTATACAGCTTCATGACAATCACATAATGAATCTCAAGAGCCGTTTGTTGTCAAGTTTTTTCTTCTGCGTAGGATAAATTATAAATGTGCTCAAGCCAAGTGATTTGATAAAAGCGCGAGAGAGAGACTTGTGATAAGAAAGTGTACATATTACACGTGGGCGTATTGTCGCCAAGATTTCGTCTTCTGAAATATCGTCCTTTCTTCTTATAGTATACGTTAAAGATGTTTGTCGTTTTTACCAGTAAAACTATTATCAAAGTGTGTGGACCATGTATGCATTAATAATAACCAGGTTTTTATAAACATGTATAAATTTTTTTGTCTTTTTTTATAAAGTTTAAAATAAAATTTAAAGATTTATGTTTCAAATTTTTATTATAAATTAATTATTATTTGTAATCCATAAATAAATTTTCCTTAAAAATCCAAATACCCTCTAAAATCTCAAACTCAAGTTTGTAAAAAAAAACAAACCTTAAATTTTCCTTTAAAGAGCAACAAGAGCGGCGATATAAGAGCCGTTTTAACGGCCACAATACGTCACGTGGCTCGAAGTCCAAGCTTGCTCGCGCAGGAGCGATAATAACGCGAGAGAGAGGGAGAGATACGGTGTGCTTATACGAGGCCTCTCGACCACGCCAGAGTAAAAAGAAGAAGAAGAAGAAGCGAGAAAAAAAAGGATGCCAAGAAGGCGTAGAAGCTGGTGCAGAGATGCGTGGGCTGCTCTCTCTCTCTCTCTCTCTCTCTCTCACTCTCGAGTTGGAGAGATAAAGTTAATCCGCGCCGGATTTCCTAGCTGCCTCCTTTCGTATATACGCCTTGCGCTCTTATACATATGGGTATATATACTTATATACGTACATACCGTATTTTCCAAGCGTTTCTTCGTCGTAATGCAAATATCTATGTATACGTGAGAAAATGTTTGTGTATGGTGAAGCTAAAGGTAGAAAGATTTGGAAATTTCTTAGCTGGAGATAGAAAAAAAAGAGAAGAGGAGAAGGAGGGGTTTAGGAAGAGTGGAAAGTTTTATGCGTCTGTACAGGCGAAAAATCCTTCGATATATTTGGAAATCAATCGTTTTTTATTTTATTGGGTGGTAAAATAAGAAATTTGGAGAATTGGAGAGAAATAAAATTGAGAGATGTATAAAATGTTTGTGATTGATATTGTTTTTAGAAAATGTTGAGCTTGAATTCAAATTTATTTTCGAATACAGTTTTAAAAAAAAAGATTAATTTCTTGATTTAATATCATTTACACACTGGCGATTTACGTAAACATTTATCAATTTAATTAGTGAATCGGATACATTGCTACACTTAAACTTGTCAACTCAAGAGCATCAATATAGCTTGTGACAGAATTACTCTCAACTTGGCTGCACATTATACTTACCTTAGACTTCCTTGAGAGTATCTGAAGAGGTTCCGTTAGTGCAACGTCAACATCGTCAATATCAAACCAAGTCGTAACAATTCGGTTATATCTATAGCAATTACAATATATCGTCTCGGTGTTGATTCATGCGTAGCCAAGTTAAAATTTAGTAATTGAAAGTAGAGAGTTGATTTTCTTTATATATATATATATAAGAATATTTTTATTTTCTGCACTTGAGTTGAAAGTATATACCTTTTCTTCTTTGGTATCTTGAGAATGAGAAGTGCAATTTTAATGATCACGTAACGAATGGTATAGGTATATATTGACGCGTGACGACGTGAGCTGCTTTCTCCTAGTGAAAACTACACTCCCATAAAGCATATAATAATATATGCTGCGGTTTTAAAAATAAATACCTTTATTATTTTTTTTTTTTCAACTTGAATAGGAAGAAGTAAAATATTTGGGATTAGAAAAATTATTCTAATGAGAAACTCAAAGTTGGTCAGCACCTGCTTAAATCGGATGCCATGCATGATTCTAATATCTTATGCAGAGTATGCGTAACTGTAAATACAAATGTACATACAATGCAACTGGATGATAATATTTATTTTTCATACTAATTCCTTAAAATAATTTTTATTGTGAGAGGAGGAGGTAAACATTGCGGTATTTAGCATAAATAATAAATAATATTTATTTAAATATCCACTGATTTAATTTTTTATTTTTACAAAATATCTTGAAACTTATATAATAAAATATAATAATTTCGCTATTTAAAATAATATAATAATGTACTTACATATGTTTCAGCTTGCGACTGCCACCTCATCGGAGCCTCTGGTATGACGTGTAATCAAAGCACCGGCCAATGTCCTTGTAAGGATGGAGTTACGGGGATAACTTGTAATCGATGCGCACGAGGATACCAACAGAGTCGATCCCACATTGCTCCTTGTATCAGTAAGTGCCTTAACGCTTTCACTAACTAATCGTCTTCTCGATTACACTAATTAACGCCTCTAAAGACTAGATTGGTAGTTTGTGTATGTGTGTGTGTGTGAGAAATTCGATCGATATACAGTGTTTGGTGATTATTGAGATAAAGAGTTAGCTAGGATTTATTAAAATTGCTTGAAGGCGAATCTTTTTTTTCAATTTTTTGTGAGGATTATTGATGCTGCAAAATTTAAATTAAAAATAATTTAAAAAATATGTATTTTGAAATTTTAATTGTTAACTCTAAATTGAAATGTCATGTTACTGTCGTATAGTGCACGTGGGTTTTTGATGCCTCAGGCTGTATGACTTCATTTTTACCGTTAAGCAAACAAAAAAAAAAAATATGTCAGACAAAAAAAATTGCACCTTCATTAGTCTTCAAAAAAATGACATAGAAATTTAAAATAGTTACGAAAGAAAAAAAAATTAATTAAAATTGAATTACGTAACACGTAATTGGTAGCAAATAGTTATTCAGTAAACCGAATTATAATAAAAATCCAAAAATAATATTACCTACACATATAGTTACCATAAACAATATTACATAACACCTCTACATCCAAACCAAAAAAAAAAAAATTACATCGATATACACGAATTACATTCTCACGTCTGTATACATACTTCCGCGCCCGTAAAAACATAATTACACTCGAAAATTTTTGAAGCAACATCGTGAATACCGCGATACAATCTCGTAAACGTATATTCGATAAATCGTAAGCGGGTTCAATAAAGCATTTATATATAATACATACAGTTGCCAATTGCTTGTACACGTAATTGCCGACTTCATTTACAAGGCCCAAACGCAATTAACGGCTCTGTAAAGTAACTCGCGAGAAAGATGTAATCTAACGCGGTCCGGAGACGCTTTTGAGGGCGGAAAAAAAATTGGTACCGCGTCGGTAAAGTGCCTATACGGGAGCACTGGATTATTATCCCAAGGGACGTCAGATAAATTAAAGGCGCGCGCAAGCGCAAACTACGGCTTATCGATTGTTCGAGAAAAGAAAAAAATCTGCTCGTAGCGTCCAATTAGCGAATAAATTCGCGCCTACGCCAGAACGATCTTTTTTTTTGGCTTAAATTGGGAAGGGATGAAATCGGCGTCCTGGGACTCGTTCTTTAAATCAGTGTCAACTTCGCTATATATACTTTCGACCCTCTTTTTTTTTTTATTTTTTGGTAAAGGTCGTTTTCACTGACACCGCATGTCTATCCACATATATTTTTTTTTGCTTAATTTACGGTACTTGTGTTTCAGAAATTCCGAGAGTCGTGCAGACGCAGGGAATGGAAGGTGAAGATGATGATGATGGCGAAAACGAAAGCAGTGGTAAGTTTTAATTTTATTAATTTATTTACATATTATTTTTAATGAAGTGATGATTAAATGTTTTGAAGTTGCTGGTTTAGTATCAATAAAGTCAATGACAAATAAGTTTATTATATTATCTTTTAGAAATATACCAGACTTTATAAAACTTTAATCCTTGATAATTAATTAAAAACTTTTACCGATGTAAACTTGAGAGTAAGAGAGTAAGAGAAAAAGCACTTTATTTAATTTACTGAATACAATAATGTTCGTGGCTTTATTGTGTACTGCATAGCTGTCAATAGTTTTAAAAAGTTTTTAAGTAAGTCGATTACTAATTGGCTTATCACTTCTCTTACTTAGCTCTGTTGACAATTGAAGAAAACTTGCGCAGAAAAATAAATGTTTTTTTCTTCTTCTATCACTCCTAAACTTTTTAAATCCCATTTAATTTTATTGCAAATTAAAAAAAAAAAGAAGTAAGCTATAACATAATTTAAAATCCTTAATAATTAAGCAGTAAAAACCTTAAGATTACGAGAGTATTAACTTTACGAGCCTCATCACATAATCACGACGAAATAATTTCACACGAGCTTAACCCCATACCAGAAGTTTTACCTTTTCCATGAAAATAAAGCCACAAGAGAAGTCAGGCAAAGGTCCAAGATCCTTCATTAAACTTTAAAAAGTCACACAGCGTTTATTATTATACGTACGCAGGTTACACATCAGCAACCGTACGTAAGTCCGTTAAAAAGCATATAGCCTGTAGGGATGAATAAGAGGTAAAAAGAGAGAGAGCGTAGCTAGAAAATACGTATATCCTGCTTTGGTGAAGTATAGTAGTACCGCGAAATCCACGGACGCCTCAGGCGCCATATTAATTTAAGCTCCGAAAAAGGGATGTGGCAGAGAGTTGAGAGAGAGAGAAAGAGTCCGACGACGTTAGAGCTTTCATCGTCTATGTGTACGGAAGAGAGAGTAAGGGTAGTAGTGTCTGGGAATACCAGACTCTCAGTCTTTCCTTCTCTTTCTCTCTTACTCTTTCAGCCTTGCTGCTGTAATGGCTTAATTAAAACTACCCCTCGCGTGTGACGACGTGTGTATACGCGCGCTTGCACTCACCCCCCCTTCCCCCCACACGTGTTTATATGCATGAAGCGCGTATACTCCTGAGCTTTTTTTTTTTTCACCTTGCACCTGCTCTCTTCGTTGGTATATTTACTTATTTTGCGTATGTCAGATTATGTAAATTCAATATTACCCTTTTTTTTTTTAATTTGAGGTAAAAATGTAATTTGTGAGATAATTTTTATGATTTTATTAAGATTTCGAATAATTGATTAATTTTTTTTTCAAGTTTTTAAAAGTTTCAATATGAATATCATTAATAATTTATGCAAGCAAGAAAAGATGACTTTGGGATCTTTAAATAATTAAAACGTAACAGTAGTGCAAAGCTTAAAAATTCATTAGGAGCTAAAAGAAAGAGTTGACTTTCTTATTTGAATTTCCAACTGTAGCTTTTAAAAACTTTTTTTTTCTTTTATTTTGTCCATAACTTTTTTAAAAATTCTCTTCTATACGAGTTGGTGAAAGTTTTGTTAGTTACGAACATTGGACGTTTGTTTTTATTTTGATGGATTATCCATTTGAATATACAAGTATGGTATTATTTTCTAGTATGATAAATACAATTTTTTGAGCTTTTCTTATTTTCCGGTACCGTAGATAATAAGAGATTAGTCAAATATCAAGGTATATTTAATTTTATATAATAGTATAATGATAATAAAAAATCAATATTACATTAACTTTCATTTCCTTCGCTATTTATCAAATATAGTAAACTAATAACAATCATTATCGATAAAATCCCTAAGTAATTTACAATCTTATCCTAAAATATACCCACCACAATCAATATAAAATAAAACCAGCTTCCCAAACTACCCATCCATCTCATCATCAATAAAACCTAAGAAGACCACCTCTAAAAAAATCCCCATCGCATCAACCCACACGCGCGCATCTACTATCCACCTACCAGTGCGCAGTCAAGTAAGAAACCTATATATACGCACATTTTCAGTATAAGGATGCGCGCGCGCTCGCTCGCGTTATATGTTCTCTCTCTCGCGGTTTGCTACTTTCTCTCAACTCGAGTCTCGCGAGTATATACATATACATACCTACATATACAGACACTTCGAAGACAGAGTGAGTACATACATTGCGAGCGTAACTATATACATAGCAACTTCTCTTCTGGTCTTCTGGTCGCCTGATACTCGTAGCCCTGCTGCTCTTGCGCACAGAGAACCACGCGCAGCTTTATCTGTGTATATATACACGCGCGCGTGTCGTTGTATATATGGAAAAAGGAGCTGTATACTGTAGTATAGTGAAGTGAGAAGAGAGAGAGAGAGAGAGTTTGCGTGGTATGCATGTCTTGCTTGTTCGTTATAGAACAGTAAGAGGGTAAGAGTAAGAGTAATATGTACTGACGCGCGTGCGTGGCTATAGTATAGGTAGATGATGATGCTTGGTATTTGTGTTTATATGTATGTATATATCGTTGACTTTGTTACTCAGCGATTTTACTCAGCTGCTGGATATGAAAAAGCTCAGGAAAGAAAAAATGAACTGCTGTTGTTATGGGAGTATACAGGTACCGGATGGATGAGTGAGCGGTATGTTGTATATGTATGCATGTTTCTAACTATACTGACAGTGGAAGCTTTTTCAAATTGATAGGTTTCTTTTTTTTTTTTGACCAGCTGACATGGATACAAGCTTGTTTATTTAATATTATGCAGGGAATTCAAGTTGCAAATTTTTTTTTTGGTCGTGTTTTTCACGATGTATCAATCAATGTAACGGTAAGACATGGCTGTGTTCTGTAACTGACATAAGATTGAATAATTACTGGCTAAAATTTTGTTATTGAAACATGAGAAATAGTATAGTAGTTTGAATTTGATGTATACCTATTGCTACCTGACTTTAATTTTACATAATTTTAAAGGGTCAATAGAATTTGATCGTTTATTAACAAGTAAATATCAAGAAAGAAGCTTTCTCTTAATTAATAAAAACATTTTAAAATAACATAATCACCAAATTACATATTTTCACAGACTTGACGTAATTATAAAACAACACATAATATTCCAAGCTTAATCATATAACTTCTAGTATTCACTAAAGCTTTATCATAAAATTCTCACTTAAATTATCCACGAACATACATACACACTACTTTTGATAAGCCAATTTTATTTTTCACATCTGTCAATTAAAACGACTCACTTCCAATTTACCAACTTTCTCTTCAACGAAACGAGACTGTAAGGAGAATTACCAATATGTTAAATCCACCTAAGGGTACTAAAAGATCATCCAGAAAGTATGTAGTTAACAAGGTCTCTTGCAAAATTCGTAGCTTCGAAACATGACAGTTAGCAGGAAGCTCAAATACAGTCTTTCTATAACACATGCATACAATCATTTCAGATGCGCGTGAGAATGATTTCACCGGTAGACTCGTATAGCAGAGCTTCCTTTAAGGCCCACACCCACCCACGATTGTTGGGTCTGCAACCAAGAAGAAGAAGAAAAAAAGAATATGTAAAAAAAAGGCTTCGCCGACAGCAAAAGGCTACCGCGACTGCTGCTGATGCAGTTCACTCCTCTCTTTCCTCTCTCTCACTTACCACCTCTGCGTGCTTGCATACATATACCTATACTACCCACGTTCCCCTTTGCGGTCTGCATCGCTTCAGGCTGTGCTTGGTCCACTACTCGCTGCTTCTCTCTCTCTCTCTCTCTCTCTCTCTCTCTCTCTCTCACTCTCTCTCTCTCTCTCTCTCTTGTGTGTAGCAGCAGCAACAGTGTGTATGTATGTGTATGTGTACGAGGCCGCGAAAGAAGCGCGCAAGAGCAATATGGGTGTGCAGTGCATGACTTGCGTGATGCATAGCTCTTGGGGCCCTACTATATGCCATGCCGCTTATTATATGCAAACACGCGTACTGATGCTGCTGTTGCTACTCTCTGCTCGTGTGTATATATGTTGAGGATGGAGAAAAATCACTGTTGCTTCTGCTGCAGAGTAATTTAACTACGTAAGAAAAAGAAGTAGTATGTGTGTGTGGAGGTTTGATGATCTTTTTTTTATGGTTTGACACTCTGACTTATTATTTTGCGGAAGATTTTTTTTAGATGCGGTATGAGAATATTTTTATTTTTTTTTTGTTTTGAGAAATTAATTTTAGAGGTTGACGTTTTTTGTTACTGTGAGGTGATTGATTAATTCGGATTTTTTTTTTGTGTGGACTTGGAGGGAAATTGAAATTTTTTTCACTTCTAATTGACACTTGGAGAATATTTTAATTTATCAAAAAAAAAGAATTTATGAGGTGTCGGAGGCTTGTCACAATGGTAAACGTCAAAAATGAAAACTTAAAAAGAATTTTACGCCTATTCGTTATATACTCGTGTATGTCAATATTTTTTTTATTTTTTCGGACAACATTGTACCTTTTTTTCCAAAAGAGTGTATACAATGTCAATGAATGAAAATACATTGAAAAATACAAAGAAAAATTCATATTGCTTGAAAAAATATACAATTTTTTTTCTATTTATTATTTTTAACACTTTCATAACATTCTTTTAAATAATTCATAACAATTACAGTAAATATTGTATTTCTTCAGAAAATTACCATTCATTTATGCAAACACCAATTTAACCGTAAATAAACCAACATTCAAAAAGTCATCATAAACGACTATATTGTGTCAAAATCTACATACTAAAATATCCTCATTTTCACTAATTATAATATAACTTACACAAGTATCAAATATAATACCCATACTCACGACACATTTTCCATCTTTAACCATAAGGTAAACTAATACCCTTCAATTTATCGTACACTTACACAGCATATATTTATAACGTTAATAGTCTAAACCATTATCAATCCAGCGCACTAAACATCTCTCCAAACTAAAATAAGCCTCACGCTGTGCTGACAATGTAGGTTACTACACTCACGACTTCCCAAAGTTATTTTTCTTTCTTTACATCCTTTACACTTTGCACACACATATACACCACAAAGAATTTATTTTCAACCATCATCTTAATACGAATCTTAAAATCTCAACCTCCTGGTCGAGTCTGGTCAATCTTGAAACTGGAATAAGACAGGGAATGAGCATAATGGAAAAACATATCGTATACGGTTATAACAAAAGAAAAAGAAAAGGCTTCGCTATATCGTACACATACACTCAAGTCAGTCGTTGTGATCACGGAACACATCTATATGTTAATGCGAGGAAGCCAACACAGCTGTTATGGAAAAGTTGAATTTTGCATGTGGTTCTTGTCTATATAACATGTTGTTGCGGCTGACGTTATACTCATGCTTACTTTGGTTCGTTAATTTTTTAACAATTTTATTCGTCGACTTTTCTTTTTTTTTAATGTGTACGTATATGATCTCGTAGCTTACTTTTTCATATTTTATTGTTTATGTTTGTAAAATGTTTAATTCAAAATCTGCCTTTTTACTTCGATAAAAAATAAAACTAAGTGACGAAAAAGAAAAATTTATCGACATATCAGAATATGAAAAAATAATTGAATTTTTCCTGGTCTTAGCCACAAAAAAGACATAATCCTAAATAATATACTGTAATTTTTCCTGAAATATTCAATCTTTGACGTTGGTTTACACGTTACAAAAAAATTTTATTCGTAGCTACAAAAGTCTTTAAATCGCCAACACATAGCTTCACCTAAATAATAGCCTTTTCAAGACTCTGCAAAAAAAAACGTCCGCGTCGTTGTTCTCCCTCTAACAAAGTCTTCACTCGCCCTCAAATAATTGTTATACCGAGTGAATGTGAACTTCAAAAGGGACTACCAACAGCAGAACGAAAGAGGGTCTCTGTTGTAGTGCGGTAAGAGCTTCTGTAGAAAATAAAGAGATTAACGTTTACGTCGCAAGCACAACGTTATACGCATCCATTTATGTCTGAGCTTGCAGTTCGCTAAATAAACAATTACCGGAAAAGTTGCGAAAAATCTAAAATTGATTTTTTTTATAATACAAATAAAATCAACGTGTACTTTATGTATCGTAAAACAATCAACTCTCAACAAGATTTACTTCGATCGCGAGTATAGTACCGTTGTTGTAGTTGTAGTTAACCTTAATTAAAGCTCAAGCTCTCGTCGAAAGAGGGTGTACGTTTGCGCGTCAGCTTTTTTTTCTCCAAGCGAGTGTAGAGTATATAGCCAGTGCAAACAAATTTCGCTTTGAGCACGAGGTTGTACTCTCGATATAATATATACGAGAATTTTAAAGTGGTATTTATATGTATACAGCTGCTTTTGGTTGTTGAAGAGAGCAACCAAGCCTACAGCGATGAGAGGAGTGTGTGATTACATACGGGGCAGTAATAGTAGTAGTAACATATAATTTTTTATTTTTTAAAGAACAATTTTTGTTTATTGCTTATTAGTTAACTTGATGATATTTCATAAAAAGAGGGTCTTTAGGTTGTGAAAGCGCATCAGACATTTTTTTCCACTTATGTTAAGCTTTTAACTATATATGTCTGGCTAGATCGTGTCCGTTACTACTTGACACATATGTTACAAACGTATATACATTAATCCTTACGTTATATAGCTTAGAGTAAACATCTTTAACAAGATACTCATATAAGCTCGTGTGTATAAACTTTTATCGACTCTAGTTTTTAACTTCCATCTCATATAAAGGACATAGTTAATTTTACAAAATACATTACACTGTAAACACTCGATAATTTTTTTTTTTATATATTTTTTTCAAGTTATTTATATTGAGCTTATTATTATTACGTACACAAATCTACAACTAAATTAAAAATACTCTCTCTTTCTCTCGTGTTTTCCTAGTAAAATGATCACATCTAATAAATTGAAATACAACATGCTCATTTTCAAGTACTTGCACTTTCGCAAATTTACACTCACGACATATATAGACATGCGCTTCTTTATAAAAAAAAACAAAAAAATGAATAAAAAGTCACGTATGGTGTATTTTACCGTTAACCATTTGGTATTTCTGCTTCTACATCTCGGCTATTATTTATAGATCGCAATACGCGAAGCTAGTGATTATAAAAATAACGTCTTTATTTGACAACCTTATATCGCGTCGTATTTTCGTTGAAGCAGCTATACGAGTCATATTAAAAAAGAAAGGAAAGAACATCAGGAACTTTAAATCCACGTCAGTTATGCTTTATTCAGCAATATAGGTAAGGGCTGCCGATAAGCGTCGAAGGAAAAGAAAGAAAGAGAAACTTAAGATCCTTATATATTATTATATTTATACAGCGCTGTATGATTCGCGAACAAAAAAGGTGGTTTTACAGACGAAGAAGGAAAATTTAGCTAGAGAACGAGGGCCGTTTGTTTGAAGCAAAATAGCCTCGAGTTTGTAGAGAGAAAGAAAGAGAAACTGCTTGCAGGAACAAACACCAAGAGAAACCGTAGGGAATAGGGCTTTTTCACTTTATCGGCAATATCTGCTGTGACAGGAGAGGGAAGAAAGAAAGAGATGGTATAGAGGAGAGATGAGACTTTTGCCTTAGGCGTAAGGATACGCGCGCAAGGGATATAGCATTGAATCTTTTTTTTTTCTTTTTTTTTATTCTTACATCCTTCGTATATGGTGTTTTCTCTCTTTTCTCTTTTCTACTGTATTTGTGTTAGGTATAGCTTCTTTTCTGTCTTATTGAGGATCTTTAAGACCCTTGTTTGGTGACATTGTGGTTTTACAAGTTTTTACTGAATAAAATAAAATTATATTAAAAATTGATTTCTTTTTAAAAATATTTTATAAGTAAAAAAATAAAAAATTTTGATTAACACTTTTCATCTATCACTGTCGATCTTTTAAATTGGTGCTTTAAAAGAAAATGACACTTAATATCAAAGTCTTATTGTATGCATATTTAAATTTAAAAATTTCGACTTTTTTTTAGGAAAAAAAAAGAAGAAAGGGGTTAACTGGTTGAAAATCATATCTGTTAAAACGACCTCTTATCTCTTATACGAGGTTATTACTTTTTAGAATAGGCTATTTCTCTGCAAATGTAATATTCAACTCGATTGTCTTGTGGAAAATTTTTTTTTCTCTGTATCTAATGTTTTCTCCTTCTGTGTGGCAAGTATATATATGCCATATAGTTTGCATATATTCCTTTCGTAAATTAAAGAAATAAAATCGAGCTTTAAAATAAAAAAAAAGAAGTATCTTAACTTTTAGCTCTTATTTAAATTTATATCGTTACTACTCAATAACTTAAAAAAAAAATTCATCTTATCATAAACTAACACAAAACGATTTCATATATTTCATATAAACACAAAGATCATAAAAAATTCTTCTAGATCATAAAAAAAGTTAATTTAAACTTACATAGCTTGTAAAAATCTACTTCCTAAACATAACATTTTTTTTCTCTTGATCCTTCATAGCAACCTACATCCCACATGTTATGCCTCGTATCTCTTTTACTCTCTACTCTCAACTCCCAGAATGTATAACTTCATTTCAGCTCTTCCATCGGCTATTTTTCTTCTATTCATCCAACCCATAGCCAAGTCATAAGCCACAACCCAGATAGAAAACGTACGGCTATGGCCAAAGTACAATCATGGAGTAGTATAAGAAGTTACTTCAACGAAGCGTAGTCTGCACGTACTTAAGTTTTTTTTTTTATTTTTGCTGAACGTGATTCTATATGCGCTAGATCAATTTCTTCAATTCTGGTCTTTGTGCTTTATTAATCTACAGATGCGATGCTAACTTTATAGGTACGAGCAATTTAATAGATATAACAGTTGAAATCTATTATTTGGTGTGATGCGATCTGCTGTGCAGTCGATGTGATTTGACATTTTTCTTTAGATTGAATTTCAATCACTTTTTAAATTAGATGAAATGTTTTACTTTGTCTTTAAATTGTTTTTTAAACTTGATTATTACATTTATTGTTAAAAAGTTGGTATCAAATGTAATTAGTATGTTAATATTGCTATATACCAAAGTATACGATTAATATTAAATACGCAGAAATTTAAGCTATGCCATGAGAGAAATTTTGGGTATTTCCAGAAACTATTCCTGGGCTAGCCATCAGACTCAAGTGTGTTATATATCGTGCAATCAAGGTTACTCTTCCATTTTCTGTGGTTGGCCTCGAAAATTCAGAGGTTTTTCCATTCCAGTAATTCGGAGATATCGTATCTATTTCCTTTAAAAAAAGAACTATTTCCTATATGGTTATAAAATGAACTTGCGAATAAAACGTTCATTTAAAGAAAAAATATTAAATTTTATATTTCTGTTATTTATTATTAATTATAAATAAAATATAAAACTATATTTTTTAAATAAATTACAAAATTTTTATTATATTAAAATCCATATAACAAACAAAAAAAAAACACTATTCAAGTAATTACCAATAATGCAAACTCACCAAAAAAAAAAAACTATACTAAACTAAAATGTAATTAAACTACCATCTCCTTAGAAAAAGTACGTTAAATAATCGCAACGTAAACGCCTCCAAAAAAAAAAGACGTGCGTATATATACAGCAGTAGCATCAGTACAAGAGTAACCACACTCTACAAGGCAAAATGAGAAAGCTATATGGGTGGGCGAGGTGTTCTGCCTAGTGGTCCGTAAAGAATCCCATTATTCACTTACGTTCGTTCGTTCGTTCCTTTTTACCCCGTAAGCTGCTGCTGCTGCTGAGAGAACTGCGTGTCAGGATACCGTACGTTTTTCCGGACTCCTGAGCTCCCACTACTGCTTCCGCACGTAGCAAATAGTCTTTCGGCTTTCTCGTATATAGACTTACGTGGTTAGTATCCTCTCTTCTATATACTATAGCACTTAGAAAAATGCGAGTTTAAGCTTGGGCTTAAAATTATTATTTTGCTTTTCCACGTTGAATTTTCGATGTATTTGGGATTGAATGCTAGTTATAAAGTCACGTACTAATTTTTTTTTTTTATTCTCATTAAAATAAAGATGATTTTTTAAAAAGTATTTCATTACTTTCTCGTAGAGAACTTACATTTCGATAATAATTCCAAAGCTTTCTCAGAGAAATATTCGAACTTTGCACTTATCATCATGAAAATCGAGACCACCTCCCTTTCATTTACCCCAGCTTTCCAAATCTATTGGTTCCCGTTTCAAAGACAGAGCTACGTAATCTCGGTACGGGTGAGAGAGAGAGAGAGAGAAAGAGAGAGAGTAAGCCCGTGACTTTCGGAAATTGCGTCTCGACGACTACGACAACGACAACGCTCGGCCAATATTGCAAGCCCACGCTTCAGACAATGGCGAGCAAATTAAATGGCGATTTAAGCAATTAACGTCGTAGCAAATCGACGATGGCAGCGATGGTAGTAGTGGTGGTGGTAGCTTGCAAGTTTCGGCTTTCCTCCTGCGGCTGCTTATTAGTAACCACCGAGCGAAAGCTCAAACCCCCACCCCTCCTCCTTTCTCGCTAGTACGGCTACGCTTTGTCTTACAAGCCAAGCGTGAAATCTATAATTCAGGCGGGAAGGCATCGAACTATGTGCAGCCTCTTCCTTCTCTTACTACTACTACTACTACTACTACTACTGCTACGCGCCTCAACTACACCGCTTTACTCTCGCGAGCGAGCTTGCAAGCTTGAGCTTTCCCTTTCGCGAGCTTGCGCCCTCGTCTTTTCTGCCTTCGGGAACTGCGAAGGGGACGAGTGAGAGAGACTCTACGTGCCCTGTAATTTACGCGATGGGCTAAAAGCTTTCTTGCTTGATGTTGGCATCTTTTTTTTATTTTATTTTATTTTATTTTACTTACTTTGTGTAGACTAGATTTTGGGGATTGAGTTTAAGGAGGGATAAAGTCGAGAGTATTGTGTAAATGGGGTATTGGAGAACTTTTGAGAAATATTATCGTGATATTTGCAAAAAATTACTTTTTAAAAAAAATTGAATAATAAATAAAATATATAATCAATATCCGCATAACTTTTTAGCACAAAATCACGTTTAAAAGCTCTACATTTAAAATTACAGAAAGTCAGATATTAAAATTAAAAACACAGTCCAATCCACGTAATTCACCAACCATCAAAATACAAAAAAAAGTGATCATTACCGTAAAAACAGAACCACTAAAGCCAGTCGCGGTTATAGACGCAAAAAAAAAAAAAACGATCATACCCATTCGCTTACTCGTACCAGCCTCCTTTATCACATGTTTGCGCTTCTCCCATGCACACACAACTTCTCTCTCTCTCTCTCTTTTCCTCTCTTCTGCACGTACATAGTACACACACACACACACACACACACACACACTCACACACATGCACACACCTCTTTATCGAGCCAGTTCTTTCCCTGTACACATCCTCACTTGATCGGCATATATAGTCGGGAATATGCGATTGTAATAACAGCTGCGATTCGCCGATAAGTGCGATAATAGCACTCGAGAAACGTTGCCGCACTGTTTGCACATTATATAGGGTAGGTATAAAGGGGGGGAGAGACGAGTGCAAGGCCTGTCTACTGATAAATAATAGCGCCGGGGAGTAAAAATAATCGGTGATCGCGATCGCGCTTACTTGTATACGTTGTTTTATTTGATATGTGTGTATGTTGGGTATCGAGACTACCCTTTTTTTTGCTTTTCTCGAGGGACTGCTGTGTGTGTATGTTTCAGTTTGGAATTAGTGTTAGTAATGTAATAAATAAATTTTTTGTTTCGTAGATGTAGTTGAAAGTTTTGTAATGAGATTGGCAACGAGTAAAATTTTATAAGAATATAATTAAATTGTTTAATAATTGTATAATTTGATTACTATCAATATACTTTTAACAAAACTTCTTTTCGATTCAAACAGATTGTCTATATCTATCTTACATTACACCATATAAAAAAAAAATAAAAGATCTTCGCTATTTCTAACTTTAAATTCTCTCACAAGCATCAAGAGTAAAATGTAATGCTGGCACTTGGCAAGAAGCTCGACATTCGTATTCCTAAGTCGCTCGATCTCTTTTACCTCTTCCTTTCCTTCTTTTTTTTCTTCTCCTCTTATTTTCCTATAGCGTGTAAGTTTAAGTATATACGCGTGCACCTCCGGGACGTCGTTACTTTAGTAAATTTTACTGGCGCCGTTTCCTGTTTACTTCCTTTTTTTTTTTTAACATCTATTCCTTCTGTAATATCTTTAAATGCTTTAAATTGAACGCTTTTTTTATTGTTCAATTTCAAATCGAATGTTTACTCTTTTTATGGTAATAATAGAAAATTTAATTAAATTGATTTTTAAAATAATATTTGCATAAAATTAAGGTAAGCAGTTACATTGTAAAATAATGTGCAATAAGTAACACACAAACATACAGGTCATATAGCTATAATCATAATAATAAGCATAGAAGAGGACAATTTTAGAATGCTATTAAATTCATGTAGCCAAAGTAATTGGCGAGAAATTTTGTTGAATTTAATGAATACGGAAGTTGCAGTGACAGGGAATTGTAAATTCAGTAAAACAAAAAAAAAAGGATATAGGGAAATTGGATACCGAGAATACATCAGTAACATAGTACATACTATTTTTGCATGAGCCAATAAAATGACTTTTAGCTTGAGCATACATGTAAGTTCATTTGAATATAATCGTTAAAAGTTAAACACAAGAAAATTTTACATTCTTTTAATTTCTCAATACACATTAAAAACTAATAATTAATTAAGGTTTTCAAAAATTTTAATTTTAATAACTCACAATAAAATTCTGAAATATCAAACATTAAATATTTACAAAAAAAGTTCTACTACAGTCTTCCAACTTGAGCTGAATACAAATCATTAAACATAAAATATTCAAAGCTTTCAAGGATATCAAATAAAATAATGAGAAAGACCAGAGAGAGAAAATCGATGCTTTTTACCATCCATTTTACTCATCCCCCCCTCTTCTGTCACTTTCCACTAAATTTTCCTTCCTCGAATCTTTTACCAGCCTACACCTTGTCACCTCAAACTTTCTCATTTCTTCTTTTTTTTTTTTTTATATATCCCTCAATGCTTATTTCACACAGAGACCAAATATTCTTGTGAAACTTACGGCTATACGAATATGCATCTCCCCCTTGGTCCTCTCTTTCTTTTTCTCCCATACACTTTCTCTCTTTCTCCTATTACTGTCGCGCGCACTCAAGACTTTGCTGAAGCTTTGGAACGAAGCCAAAAAGCTAGCCATTCCGGAAGTATACCCTCCTATACCATCCAGTCCACCAGCCATCGTAGTCCCGTGTGGATTTTCTATGTGAAATATACCGCGAGCAACATTCTCCAATTATGTTGCGTAATGGCGAAGAAACACGCCGACACCTTTTCTTACATTTTCCCTTTTTTTTCTTCTTTTTCTTATTCTCTAGGGCTTGTGTTAGCCAACCAAGATGAGGGAACAAATTTTACTTTTATTTTATCTCCTGCCAGCTGGTTATGTAGCTCTTAGCTTAAGTTGGAGCTGTGAATCGTAGAAAAGATTATTTGCACTCAAATAATTTCACATATTTTATTCATTTTTTTTTTAATCATTCACATAACGTTATTCCTACCATTACAAACAGAAAAAAAAGAAATTCTATAACCAACAGGTAGTTGTAGAAATGTCTTATCGCATCACGTGCGCTTACAGATATAACCATCTACACAACGTTATAATATATCCGCAAGCCTGATATCCTTGCGGTCTTGTTTACTCATTCACGCAGAGACTCGAAAGTAAAATTAATTATACCGCGCCATAGCTAATTTAAATCAAGACTAATTGATCCCAGCTCGCTCGTTCAACCAACACACATAAACAGCCTTTACTCTCTTTACTCCCTGCAACCGACATCCCTCTTATCCTCCGTGATCTTTGACTCTCCAACTCACTCTATCTCTTTCTCTCTCTCTCTCTCTCTCTCTCTCTCTCTCTTAAACCGTATCTTCTCTCAGTATCTATCCCTTGACTCCTGGTAGCTCCTTAAATTTCCCGCTACGAAAGTGGAGCTCTTGGGCGCGTCTCTCTATCACTCGTTAGCACGATCCCTCCACTCGTTCTCTCGTAGATGGTATATACGCTCTTGTACAAGCCTCCCTCTTATATATACCTTCCACGCTCTCCTGGATTACAAAAGTTTCGCCAAAGTTATATTATACTGGGATTGAGGGGAAGGGAAGATACGCAAAGAGGTTGAAGGGACCATCCGCACGTGGACTACTGGGGACGGAGATAGAGGCTTGGGATCTTGGCTTGGGTTGGACATGCTTTGTGATTGAGAGATCGATTTATGCTGTTTGGTGAATTTGTAATTTTGTGGATTTTTATATTGTATTCTGTCACTTTTCACTAAATTGGATTTTTTCTCAAAATTTTTAGAGTTGGTTTAGAAGTTATGTAATTGGCTAAGATTATTTTTGGAGTATAATATTGAATGAATAATTTTTAATATGCATGTAAACTAAGTGATACGATATATTTATACAATAAAATTATATACCTATTTCAATTTATCTGATGATAAAAAACTTTCTACTACAATAACTGTTGGTTTTAATTTAACATATTAGTTACCTTATGCGACCACCAGAGAACGTGTTATAACATAAAATACAGTTTTAAATAACGTATTCTAATTTTTCAAACTCTTTTTAACTTGTAAGAAATCACATTAAAAATCAAATATACAACTTGTTAAAATTTTAGCTAAAATGTTATTTATAAAATTGAATCACTAAAATGACTTGTACAACCTTAAGAGATCATTAATTCATTACCACCACGTATGTATAATTGCCCGTAAATAAAAAAAAATCAATGCGTATTAATATAATCATAATGATGATATAGAAAATTTGAGGGACGGTATTATACCCTGATACTATAAATTTTCACCAAGCGAAATAGATGCCGGTTTATTTGAAGGTGAAAAGGTTTTGGAAAATCTAAATTCTTTGACAAATTGACATGTACTCGAGCATGTGGCTGAGCCATGTTATGCTAAAGTCATGCAGTCTTACAATTTGTGAAATAAATTATTTTTGTAACGCTGAGACTCAATAAAAGTTTTTTTTTTTTAAATAGATATATTTACAATAGTTTAAAATTGATCGAAATTTTTAATTTTGCTATGCTTATTTTCAACTGATATTATGATTTGAGGTAAGACTCATAGCCTAATCTAAAATATTGGATAAATTTTAATAAAATTAAGCAAAAGTAAGAAAAACAAAAAATGGTTTAAATCAAACTTTTCAATTTATACTTTTAAATTTGTAAAAATGGAGCTATTGTTTCAGCTTCTATAAAATCATCACGTAGAAAAATTATTTTTCTGTAAAGTAATATTGGATCGACTCATATAGATCTTTCTAGTGTCTTCTACTCCAAAGAGCCACGAAGTTGACACGTAAGATTTCAATACATTGCACAGCTGCGAATTATCATTCACAACCAATAACAAAATTAATGCAGTTATAATCAGTAAATGCACAAATCACAGTCAGCCACGGGTAGCCGCGTAGAAGAATAAGGAAAATTTTTTTATAGTCTATGAGCAAACCACTGATTACCACGAACAATATGTTTTTCGTATAAAAGAACATATGTTGCGAGGTGACAACTAGTCTGGGCTCATCTCCAGCATATTTCTTTTATATATTTCAAGGACATTATTATACACCATACGTATAGCATTTCTTAGGACATCATTCTACCCTTCTATACCAATTTTTTATAAACATCATTGTTGAACTGTTGCACAAAGAGGTATTTACATTTATTTAAAATTTTTACTTTGTTAATATTTTTTACAATAAAGACTTTCACTGTTCCTTGCTTCAAAAAAATAATTTTTAAATGTGAAAATAATGTACATTATGAAATGAGAAAGCTAGTGACGCTAGGAAATTAACATATTGAACAGTCGACAGTTTGATAATAATAAATAACTTTAAGTTTAATATTACGGTGAATTAATTTCTGAAGTAAATTGAATTTTTTTATATAAATATTCTCGACCCTTTTACGTTTATTTTTCTTTTTTTTAATTAATTTTTAAAACATTTATTTAAAATATAACAAAGAGTACTTTTAATCTTTTTATTGCAAATTAAAACGACAATACTTAAAATTTTTTTTTTTTATGAAACACCTAGATAAACCTAGTCGTCAAACTGGGGTTGCTCTTAATGTTCATTTCTATATATGTCAGATGAGTTTAATGTGTTGAAAATAAATTTATGTGTTCAATTTCAATACATTTTATCACGCAAACATGTGACAAATTATTGACATTTTTTATTTGTCCATATTTTACTCAGACTGATATTAAAATGAGCAGCTAAAGTTCTCAAAATTGTTGCGCATATGGTAACAAATTAATGATACTGCGATAGATGAGTAAATAAAACAACTAGTATTAATGAATATATTTTGATAAAAGATAGTTAGTTACTAGTTTTTACTTATTGTAGCACGAACTACTTTTTTCCAACGCAATGAAAAATATAGGGCTCCTCTTGGTTCTGTCAATGACAGTGCAATTAAGTTTGTTGGTATGTATTTGCAAAAAAAAATTTTAATATATATATTACAGCGAATATTTTGATCAAATAAATTATTTCAATCCATTTAAGACTGAAGTTCTTACACCGCTTAGGAGAAAGATGGAAAAGAGCGAAAAGGAAATATTATCTGATATACAAATAAAAGTTAATCAATTATATTTTGATGTAATTAATAGAAATGAAACATGGATTTCGGAATATCGCAATAAAACAGAAAGTATGACGGTTGATACCTTCTTGAATTATGATCGTTTTAGAGCTTCCCTCCAGGTGAATACTAAGAAATAAAAAATTACATTGTTTTGAATAAAATAATGAAATTATTAAAAAATATTATTTCAATAAAGCTCCATTTCGATGTAATGAAAGATCCAGAATTACAAAAATTTAAAAATATAGCTGAAATATTAACAAATGCTGCAGTCAAACACTTGGAATCAATTATTTTGGATAAAATTAATTATGGACTTGAAGCACTAAAAACTAATGCTTATAATTCTCTATATGTAAGTTATTTTTATGTTATTTTAACTTTTAACTATTTTATGAGAAAACTCTATTTTTATTTTAATAAAATACAATTCCTTAACATTTTGTAGTTACTCAATGATACGCACAGAGCTTTGGTTGCCAATATTACAGCAGAAATGAATGCTTGCAATTCCAACGATTGTCAAATAACTAACTACGATGCTAAGATACAACATCTAAGAGATATTCTTATACCCCGATACGTTTCATATCCATATAAAGAAGCAGACATCGGTGATTTAAAAGCTGAAGAAATAATAGAATATATCAAACATATAACCAAACAATATGTATATGAACACATTATTGAGCCCTTTTCTGCAGAAATGATACGGACTCGCCCTCTGCAGTAATCTATATTGTAACTGTAACACAATGGTTCAATAAACAAACTTTGAAAAAAATAACCTAAAAGTCAAGTTACTTATTTCACTGGAATTAACAACATTTTGAAAATTAATTTTTTTTTTAATTGAAATTTTTAATTTTAATATTCGTATTTTCTATTACATGTAAAGTTTTCCTTATGAAATCATCCATTTTCTTCTACCAATTTTTTTCTAAATATTATTGTTCAACAAGTTAGATAAAAAGTATTTATACTTTGATAAAATTTGAATTTTGTTAATACTTACAATAAAGACTTTCACCTATCTTTATTTGAAAAATTAATATTCAATCGTGAAACTGTACTAAACGAAATAAATAATAATAAGTAATATAACAACTTATGTAATTCATTAATCCTTTTAAAAAACATTAATTTTAGAATGCTAAATGATTTGAAAACCGTAAACGAGGACTTCTGGTATTTGATCGTAACAGCCACCAATTTGCCTGATATTGAATAATCTAAAAAATTATATATTCATTACCACCTGGTATGTACACATCAGATTTGGAAATTTTCATAGTAGCTCCAATTCACGGTAATAATTTTATTTTTTTTTTTAATCAAATGTTAGAGATTATTAATTTTTTTCTTTTTCTTTTTCATATGATATAGGAGCCTAAAAAATTGATAAATACTTAAAATTAATTAGTATCTAAAATAAATTAAAACTATTCGAATATATGAACAGCCCTCACTCACTTATTATAAAAACTTATGAAATATTAATTTAAAAAAATATGATTACTCAATTGTATAATCAAGGACGGATGAAAAATACAGATTAAATGTACTTTTTATTGTTAGTTTAAATAAAACTAATGTATAAATTTTATGGAAACATCTAAGCAAACATACGTTGATATCAGATGAAACTCTTTTAGATGAATAAATTTTGTACAGTGAGAATAAGTAGGGCTTTCTTTGATCAAAGATAGTTAGTTAATAATTTTTACTGAAAGTAGCACTAGTTTTTTTTTTTTTTTAACGCAATGAAAATTATACTGATCTTTTTAATCTTGTCAATTATAGCGCAAATAAGTTTGGTATGTAGTTATAAAAGCATTTTTTTTCAACATGTTACAGTATATAATTTTATCAAATTATTAATTTATTTATTTACATTTATTTAAGGCTGAAATTTCTACTTCATCTAAAGGAGTTAATTATAATTATTACACAAAAGAACTGCAAGTAAAATATGAGATAAACAATGAACTGAATGAATTATATAAAGACGTAATTAAAAAAAATAGCACATGGATTTTGTCATACTGTGAAAAATTATCCCATGAGAAATTGACAGCTGCTGATCTTATAAATCGTGATGATTTTAAAAAAGTCCTTGAGGTGAATATTAAAAATTCAAACATTATATATTATTTAAAAATAAATAATAATGTCACATACTAACATTATTTCATTTAAGACACAAATCAACGTAACTCACGGCTCCGGAGCATTAAAGAAATATAAAAATCTACATGATGAATTATTGAAGAATGCTACCAAAACTTTAGAACCAATTATTTCGAAAGAAATCGATCTTGGAATTAAATCATTAAAAACTAATACTGTCGAGTCTTTAATCGTAAGTAATTTTTTTTTTTTTTTTTTTTTTATTAATTATATTTTAAAAAAATATTTTGATTTCATAAAAAAATAATTGTTCAATATTGTTTAGTTAATCAAAAGTTTGAATGAAACTCTATTCGCTCGAGTTAAAAATGAAATAAATGCCTGCAAATCAAAAAAAAATCAATGTGTATTAAGTGATTACAATGATGATATACAAAATTTGAGGAAAGGTATTATTATACCCGACTACTATATAAGCCCCGGTACATTTGAAGCTGAAAAGGTTTTGGAAAATCTAAATTCTTTGACAAATCGACATGTATTCGAGCATGTGGCTGAGCCATTTTATGCTAAAGTCATGCAGTCTTACAATTTTCTTTGAAACAAATAGTCTAATTATTAATTTATTTATTATACACAAATTTACTATAGTTTAAAAATTCGAATTTTTTCAATTAATCGAAATTTTTAATTTTGCTACGCTTATTTTCAACTGATATTATGATTTGAGGTAAAACTCATAAGCTAATCTAAAATCTTGGATAAATTTAAATAAAATTAAGAAAATATGAAAAAGACAAAAGATGATATGAATCAAACTTTTCGATTTATACTTTTAAATTTATAAAAATAGAGCTATTGTTTCAGCTTCTATAAGATCATCACGTAGACAATTTTTTTTTTGTAAAGTAATATTGGATCGACTTATATAGATATTTCTAGAGTCATCTACTCCAAAAAGCCACGACGTTGACACGTAAGATTTCAATACATTGCACAGCTGCAAATTATCACTCACAATCAATATCAAAATTAATGTAGGTTTAATCCGTAGATTCCTTCCTTTTCCACCGATTTTTTTTAAACATCATTGTTAAACTGTTTTATAATAAAGTATTTGCATTTATTCAAAACGTTTACTTTCTTAATATTTTTTACAATAAAGACCTTTACTGTTCCTTGCTTTAAAAAATTAATTTTTAAATGTAAAAATAATGTGCAAAATGAAATAAAAAAGTTTATAACGCTACGGAATTATCATATTAAACAGCCGACAGTTTGTTAAAAATAAATAATTTATGTAAAAAATAAATAATTTTCAAACTGGGAGTTGTTCTTAATGTTCATTTCTATGTAACATGAGCTCAAAGCGTGTTTAATTTTAGCACACTTTATCACGTAAAAATACACTGTTAACAATTTTTATTCGTCACTATTTTACTCAGGCTTCAGGCTGATATTGAAATGAGCAGCTAAAGCTCTTAAAATTGTTGCGATATGGTAACAAATTACTGATACTATGATAGATGAATAAATAAAACAACTAGTATAAATGAATATATTTTGATAAAAGATAGTTAGTTACTAGTTTTTACTTATTGTAGCACGAACTACTTTTTTCCAAAGCAATGAAAAATATAGGGCTCCTCTTGGTTCTGTCAATGACAGTGCAATTAAGTTTGGTATGTATTTGCAAAAAAAATTTTTAATATATATATTACAGCGAATATTTTGATCAAATAAATTATTTCAATCCATTTAAGACTGAAGCTCTTAATCAGCCTAGGAGATTCATCGAAGAGCGCAAACAGCAAATAATATCTGATATAGAAAAAAAAGTTAATCAATTATATTTTGATGTAATTAATAGAAATGAAACATGGATTTCGAAATATCGCAATAAAACAGAAAATATGACGGTTGATACCTTCTTGGATTATGATCGTTTTAGAGCTTCCCTCCAGGTAAATACTAAGAAATGAAAAATTACATTGCTTTAAATAAAATAATGAAACTATTAACAAATATTATTTCAATAAAGCTCCATTTTGATGTAATGAAAAATCCAGCAGAATTACAAA
This sequence comes from Leptomastidea abnormis, assembly GCA_030522805.1. Classification (NCBI taxonomy): domain Eukaryota; kingdom Metazoa; phylum Arthropoda; class Insecta; order Hymenoptera; family Encyrtidae; genus Leptomastidea; species Leptomastidea abnormis. The sequence continues at coordinate 28,831 of JAPYZE010000056.1, forward strand.
AATATAAAAATCTATAAGATGAATTATTAAATATTGCTACCATTACTTTGGAACCAATTATTTTGAATGACACTGATTATGGACTTAGATCACTAAAAACTAATGCTTATGATTCTCTGTATGCAAGTTGATTTTATGTAATTTTAACTTTTAACTATTTTATAAGAATAATTTACTTTTATTTTAATAAAATAAACAATTCCTTAACATTCTGCAGTTAGTCGAAGATACGCACAGAGCTTTGGTTGCCAATATAACAGCAGAAATGAATGCTTGCAATCCCAACAATTGTCAATTAACTGACTACGATGCTAAGATACAATATCTAAGAGATATTCTTGTACCCCGATACTACCCAAATTTACCAGATGAAATAAACATCGGTTATTATAGAGCTCGTACAGTTATAGAAAATATCAAAACTTTAACCAAAACACGTGTATTTAAAGACATTACTGAGCCCTTTTTTACAGAAATGATAAATTCTCATCCTCTGCATTAATCCATATTGTAACACAATGATTCAATAAACTTGCTTTAAAAAATATTATTTAATGGTTAATTTACTTATTACACTCAAATTAACAATATTTTAAAAATGCGATTTTTTTTTTAATTTAAATGAAATCTTTAATTTTGATACTCTTATTTTCTACAACACATAAATATTTCCTTAAGAAATTATGCATTTTTATCTACCAATTTTTTCTAAATATTATTGTTCAACGTTAGATAAAAAAGTATTTGTATTACAATAAAAGTTGTACTTTTTTAATATTTCTTACAATAACGTCTTTCACTTATCTTTATTTGAAAAATTAATATTCAAACTTGAAACTACATTGTACGAGACGAATAAGCTAACGAAAAAGCCAACATATATTTAAAATATAATTCGTCAATTAAAAATTAAAAGAACCGTTAGAAAATGCAAATAAAACATACTTTTTATTATTTTATTACTAGTTAAATCAATTGAACACTTAAATTTCTTTTATAAAACATCTGCATAAACATAGGCGCAAAAGTGGAGGGGCTTTCAATGCTCGTTTTGATATATTTAAAGTATTTATAATGAATTTGAGATTAACATAATTTATTATGTTAATGTATGATGGTATTTTTTATTATCACTTAAAGTACTCCCTCCTACTGCTTACATAATAATGATTTAATAACATTATGATTGATGAGTAAACGATACAGTATAAATAAGGTTTTTTTTTATCAAAGATAGTCACTAATATTTAGTAATTGTAACACAAACTACTACTACTACTACTACTACTTTTCCAACATGATGAAAAATATACTACTCTTCTTGATTCTGTCAATAGCATTACAATTAAATTTGGTATGTAACTGCAAATTATTTTTCTCAATATTTTATAGTAAATACTTTTATTAAATAATTTATTTACATTCGTTTAAGGTTCAAATATCTTCTGCATCTGATGAACCGAACAAAGCCGAAATAATTAATGATATAGGCAAAAAAATCAATAAAATATATATGGAAGTGCTTGATAGAAATAAAACATGGATATCGTCATATTATAATACTTTAAAGGCTTGTAATATGGGGGCTGATCACTTCATGAATGCTAATGGTTATAAAAAATCTCTCAAGGTAAATACTAAGAAATTAAATACATGTTATTTTAATATAAATAATTAAATCATTTACTAATATTCTTTTTTTTATAAAGCTTCATTTTGATTTAATGAAAAATCCAGTAGTATTGAAAAAATATAAAAGTCTATATGATGATTTTGTAAAGAATGCTACCAAAACTTTGGAACCAATTATTTCAAATGAAATTAATTTTGGAATTAGAGTACTGAAAAGTAATACTTACGAGTCTTTATATGTAAGTTATTTTTAAATTATTTTCAATTATTTTATTAAAAAAAAAAACCTGTCTTTATTTAAAATAAAAAATAATTTCATAATATTTTGTAGTTAATCAAGGCTACGCATGACTCTTTGGTTGCTATTATTTCAATAGAAATGGATTCTTGTACACCCGATGATTGTCAATTAAGTGACTATGATACTAAGATAAAAGATCTAAGAGATACTGTTATACCTCGATACAGCAAGATTTTACTTCCTGAAGTAGACCTCGGTTATTTAGAAGCTAAAAAAACTATAGATAATTTAGGTTATTTAACTAATAAAATTGTATTTCCGCAAGTCGTTGAGCCTTTTTTTGCAGAAATGATAAGGTCTCGTCCTTTGAATTAATCTGTATTTCAACACTATGATTTAATAAATTGGCTTTGAAAAAAATAATCTAATACTTTGTTTATTTATTTATTAAATGAAAATTAATAACTTATTAAAAATTAAATGTTGTATAAAAAACTATACAAACGCATTATCGAAAATTAAAAGATTAAATATAAAAATCATTCAATATTAATAAAAAAATATTTAGAATTATATAAGTAAAATATCAGAATAAAAAAATTATACAAAAAAAATTCGTGCAAAAGGATAAATAAAAAAAAAAATTTGGCAGAAATAAGAATAGATTTAACGATGATAAAGTGGCAAAAAAAGATCTAAATAAAAATCGATAAGGCGTAACGCTTAACGTTGGAGATTTTGAAGATTTTAAAAATCTCAACGTAAGATGCTTTGTGAGAGTAAAATAAAGAGGAGCATTTTTTTTATCATGAAATATAAAAAAAAAAACAAAGTGTACTGATTTGCAAGAATCAAGGGACCATATAGGCTCGATAAATCGCTATTCTGTATACAGTCTCCGATTTTCATTTTAATTGTTATTTGTCTTTCGTCGCGTTTCTAAAAAAAAACCACATGTCGAATAAATCAAGTATTTATAATATTTTAAAGCAATCAAACGTCTTTGTCTCCAAAAATTGTATTTCTTGAATTACTTTTTGTATTAAATTCATATCAGAGAGATTTATTGATTTTACCTAAATTTTATTAAATTTTACGTAGTTAATAAAAAAGAATAGTCATGTTATCATATTCAAAGAATAGTTTTGTGTGTTTTTTTTTTTAACAATTAAAGTTGTGACAATGAAAACTTCAATATTTAAATAACCTTGCTTAAATTTCTTGATAACGAATCCACACGTTACTTATATCATTATAAAATTTTCTACGAACAATAAGGAATGACAATCCTAAAATTTTTTTTATAAATATGATGAATTTAATAACGTGACTCTTGCATGCACTCTTTACTTATGCAAAATAATAATCATTTCCATATTACTTTTTTTTTTCAAGTAATATGGAAAAAAAATTTAAAAACAAATGAAAAATAAACATTCAATAAAAGAACCACAAAAGAGTATAGATTAAGTAAAAATTGTGAGCAAAGCTTGAAAGTTGGGTTGAAACGAGCTTGGAATTCTTATGTCTCGATGGTGCAAAGGTGAGAAACGAAGGGAAGTAGTGGTTAAAGCCAAGTAAAAGAAAAAGCCAAGTCTCGATGTATATAAGCGTGACCGAGAAGTACTTGAAAAAACGAAGGAAGACGAAACAAAATAACGAGAGTATATATAAGAAACTCGCGGTGAAACGTTTAAATCTCTCTTTCACTCCTATAGGGGGAGGGGGGGGGGGGAACTAATCCCTAGGGGGCGGGGGTAGACTCTCAGCCGCGAGATACCAAGCAGATCTCGGTATATAGAAAAAGGAAGCGAATCGAACGAAACCCATGGAAAAAAAGAGGGGAAAGGGTAGTCGAAAGAGAGAAAGAAAGAGAAGAGGGAAAAAACAGAATGAAAGAGGACTGTAGAGGAGGAATAGAGAGCCTCGAAGTTTACCAGACGAGAAGTAATAATAGCAGCTTGGAGTGGCTTCGATCCTTTTTCTCCCTCTCTCTCTCTCTCTCTTTTTAGCCCTTCCTTCCCTATTTTTCTCCTTCTCTCTACGCAGCGTTATCTCGTTCGTTCTCTCCTGCAAACGCAGAGCTGCACTATTTGTTTTACGTTCGTCGACCAAGTCTTTCGCACACTGGGCGAGCCAATTTTTTTTTTTTTTGCCAATTGATTTTTGCGAAAAAGCTAGGATGAGGAGCCAACAGGGGCAGGAGGGGGGGAAGGCTCTCTTATTTCTGCCACTGTCTCTATCTTCTCTCTTCTTGACTTTATTTGCTTTGAACGAATATGACCAGAGCGCTAGCCTTTTTAAATGAGGACTATGCTTGCTCTCCTCTTCTTTTCTAAACGAGACGTGATTGAGGTTCTTTGGGGGGAGTAAAGGTTAATAGTGGGTTATTTGATGTGTCAAAGGGAAAACGACTGATTTTGTTGGTTTTAGCTCTTCAACTTGGCGTATTCTACTTTTTAATTTGAAAAAATTTTTTTTTTTTTGCAATGATTAGTGTGTTTGACAATAAAGTATAATATGTTAAAAATTTTTAAGTTTTTTGATAAGTATTTCAATTTAAATATTATATAGATAAATTATTTTTTTTATTTAATTTGAATAATACAAAATTTTATATGATTAATAAAATAATTAATTATTAATAAGATGCGTCGTTAGTAGTTTCTGAGAAATTCATGATTTTTATCGTTTCTTTTAAACACTGTAAAAGTAACTGAATTAATTTTCAAAATCTCATCAAGCCCGTAGCAACAAGAAAAAATGTCAATAAAATAAGAATTATTGCTTTATCGTATAAAAACCAACAAAAATCAAATAAAGGTTGATCTGGATTTTAAAGAAAAATTTCGTGAAGCAACGTCACCGCAGCATCGAATAATTCGTGAAATGGACGTGTCAATAATAATAGACACATTCCCAGCTAACGCGTTTTCCACGGACACCCCCTTCGTACTAACTTGTTCCCTCAGCTTAAACGAATTACGCGATATTTGAATTTTGTTTGAAATTCAATCGATGTCCCTCCCATCTCTTGGTGCGTTCGTCTGGTTGAATGAGTAAAAGGGGAAAAGCCTTCAATGTGGTTGGTGCGGCTTTTCGTTTCAGGCAATGGAAAATACAAAAATAGCGAAATATACGTTGATGTTGAAATTTTAGGAAAGGGGTTTGGTGGGTGGTGGTGGTGGTGGTGGTGGCATTTATTTGCGATTTTCAATCTGATTCTATGAGCGTTTGATGCTAAAGATATGTATCTTGAATATTGTTTTTTTCGGTTTTTTTTTCTTCTCTTTTTTATTGATTTAAATTTAAATTTTAATATGTGTTTAGCTATTTATAGTAATATTTTTTTTTTCAGTAAATAGTCTTCCAGGAAAATAAAATTGTACATTTTACTTATTTAAATATTTAAACAAAGAGATTGTGTTAAATAATTAAAGTGACCTTGTTAACGATGTTCAATAACTTTTTAAAATTATTCATAATAACGACCCAATGTCTCATCTTCGTAAGTACCTATTGATTAAAGTAACACGTGTAAAAAAACATAGAAATAAAAAAAAAAGAGATAAAATTTATTGATTTTACAAGTTGGTAAGGTTATTGCGAAATGTTTGCTTTACATTTATTACAATTTTTCAAACCTCGATATTAAATTTTATGATTTTAATTTTTAAGTTGACACGATAATAAATTGATTTTATATATTTACAGTTATGCTATTAATCAACCCATTTAATCGCAATTAAATACAAAAAAATCTGAAACGTTAAAATTTAACATTTCAGCTTTACTTCTATCAAACTATAATTACAAAAAAAAAAGAATCGCACCCTCAAGTTCAAACTTAAAAAAACTACAATATTTTAATAATATCTTGCTCATCAACATGACATTTAGACCCCGGTTACACTCTATTCACCAACTAGGTATATCAAATCATCGTATTATGTATTATAGACACAACGACGACGATCGCAATCAGAGTATATATCTCGCGTGCTGCGAAGAAAACACAAACGATGGTCTCCCAATCCGTTTGATTCGCAGCTAACGAGCTAGGCCCTTTGTAACGATTAAATCCCACTAGAGTAGTCATGATACCACAGCAGTGGTTTTGGCGATTGCCTCGAATCTCGTACCGTCAAAACTAGTCGTCTGTGAATTTCTGTCCGCCTTATACTCGTTGCTATAACATACATATGTGTAGTTTGTCTGTTGGAGCGAAAAGTGGCTTTGAATCGATAGAGATTATGAGTTGAGATCATATAGAGCTATATGAGCTTTACTATGATGTTTGATGGAGCTATTTTAATGTTGAATTTTTTTTTTAATCAATAAAGAAAATTTAAAAAAAAAAATTTTTTATTAGAGATGAGTAATTTTAAATTTTCAGTCAAGTTATTTTTAAAACTGTATAATAAAGTTGTACAAATATTTGATAAAATGTACAGCTATTATTAGTTTAATCTCTCACGAACAAAAAAAAAAGTCGTACATACTAGAATATAATATACGTATTTATTCGTAAAACCATTTCAAAGTCCATTAACACACGCGCACATATATGTATACGTATGTGCTTTTGACTCGAAATTTGGTCTCTCGTTTACACGTGCATTTCCACTTGCACGAAAGCTCGCGTAGGTATACATATATATCTTGTCAACGACATACGTACATTTGTAAACTAGTTACCCAAAGCCTCAATCGAGTTTATACTTAGTCGAGTGCTACATAATTAATCCCGAGATTGTCTCCCGGAATTTCGTGCAACCGAGTAATTATGTCAGCCCCAAACTGTTTCGAAACTTGACGTTATACGTTAAGCTCCTTTGCTTTTTAAACGTATATCAAAATACTTTGAAAAAAAAAAAACAACTAAAAAAAGAAACAAGCATAGAAAAAAAAACACTACAGAGAACATTTTTAAATGTAAAATTTTCAAGCAAAATCTTTACAATCCTACTCCCTCAACAATGTGTCAACACAAGCATATCACCACCACGTAGATTTTAATCCTCATACCCATAATCACCCTCTGGCTTTCAAGCTATATACACACATACATATCGGAATGCAAAAGCCACAAGCCGAAGCATCATAAATCGACGAATTAAAGAGCTCTTTGACGTTCGACGGGGTATACATACACATGAATGGTTTTCCTTTTTTCTCTTTTTTTTTCTATTCGTCGACCGATCGATCGGATGCGAGAGCTTGCAATTCTGATTGAATCGTTATTAGCCGAGTAATCATTGTGTGATGTCGATGCCTCGTTTTTCACACGATTACGAAGCTTTTAAAGATGAGAGAGGATAGAGCGAGTGGATTGTAAAAGGGAGTAGTGTAAATAATGGAATTTAATGTGAGCTTTGTGGTATGCTTTTGATAATTGTTGATTTTTATACTAATGAATGATATTTGTAAAATTAAAAAATTTTAAAATCTAATTTACATTTTAAAAAATATTTGTTTTTTATTTAAAACAAATAAAAGTTAAAAAAATTAGATTCTTTTAAAACCTAGTGTAAGGACATTATGTGGATTGAAGTAAGAAGGTCGGAAAATGAGTGGGCGGAGGAGGTATTAAATTCGAGATGAGAGACAAAACGACTTCCGACCGCTTTAACCACCAGACGCGCTTTGAAACGCCGGAACGAGTTTTCGCGGATGTTGGTTTCACGAACTATATATACATGCTACTATAATTATTAGTTGGTCACGTGCTATAACATTCCTTTGATGATGGTTTTGTATATATCTCGTTTGCTTGATTCGTTTTCGATCTCATTCTCTCTCATAGTCACTTTGATTGCATTTAATATTTTTTTATAAAAATTCTTTTTTTATTTCAAGGACACGTACATTGATCAGATCTTACAAGAATAGGTCAGTTATCAGAAACGATTTATACCAAAAGGTATGATCAATGTTAGGCGCAAGGCCAAACATTAAAAAAAAAAAATAATAAAAAATCTTCAGTACGCAGAAGCCAAGCACATATATTGCACAAACACCTGCACAGCTTGTCTTCCCCTCCCCTATAAGAAGAGAAGTGGGTGCAACATACAAACCCCCGTGCATTCAAATAAATCATCGGTAGCGCGAGCTGTACGCGCAAAGCAATGTGCACAGCCCGTACCTCTACGTCTGTCCGGCGTGGCCAAGTGATTAATTCGAACGTCGCGTCCGAGCGCTATTAAAATCCAGCAAGGGCTATATGTATATGTTGTAAGGAACAAATCAACGAGAGCAAAACTGCGTAGGTATATACTCTCAATTATTTTCTCTCGAAGCGTAAGTCAGCTTATTATGAGAATATGCTTATACACATGGTGCGAATAATTTACTCCAGCTGTGGGATTATAATAACTTTTTTTTTTATCAGGCGTTATAAAAAAAATTGCGATAGGGGGTTAATAAAATTTTTAGCACTTTGTCTGATGAGGAATTTAAATAACAAAGAAAAAAATCTTTTTTTTTCTGTAGAATGAACAATTCACTTTCCTTTATAAATAAAATAATTACAAATTAAGAATTAAATATAATTACAATAATCACACCCCAGCCACAAGATCAACGAATTCAATATCACAGCTTATTCAATATTTACAATCCGGAAAATCGGTCAACCTTCGATCATCATTATCATTATCATCATAGAAATGAGAATTTCATCCAACCTAATAGATCCATACCAAATTTGCTGAGTAAGCTGCGCTGCTCACAGTAGTTCGTCGAGATAACGAACATCCGTGCAATGTCTCGCAGAGATAAAGCTTTATATGAGAAGAGAGAGAGAGAGAGAAGATGCAAAAGCTCAATTTTCGTCACGTTGATATACTACATTGGGTTATTTATTAGAATTATGATAGACTATATAGTGTGGCATATCTTTCTCACACATGTGTTTATTTTGACGGTTTGTATTTGCGCGTATTGATTTTTTTTTTTACGATGTGAAAGGTCGTTTTCACTATATAGGAGAGTTTATGTTTACTGTGAAGGAAAAGTAAGGGGAGGAGTTTATATTAATATTGTGAAAACAGACGATAACACGACACATATTTATATAATGAATGTTTAGGTAAATGTAATTGAATAAATTTATCTCTGTACGTTGTTGTAATAGTGGCGCGTATTTTATAAAGTTTACGCTTTTATATAACAAATGATAAATTTGTGTGTACGTGCAAAATGTAACGGTTGTGGGAAATTATGATAAATTTTTGGAAGAGGTAGGAGGGGTTGATGAAATAACGTAACTGAAAATTATTTAAACTACCTCGTGCTTTGTAGACGCATAAAATATTTTTGTGATAATAATGTACGAGTTGTTAGAATAATATTGATAAATTTTGTTTGAATTCATTTGGTTTCAATTAAATTACAAAATATTTATTTAATAATACATCAATATAACTTTGTTTAATTAAAATTTTTAGCAAGCATTAAGTAAGTCTGCAAATTGAAAGCAGTGCTTTTGATAGTATCTAATCGATAGGGCAATGAACTTATGTTGTCGTATTCTAGTAATTCAGGATTCAAGTCTCAATCGTGGTAGTCGTTGTCGTTCGATACAACAACTTCTGTAATAGTCCAGCTTTCTCTCTGTCCTTTGACAAATTCACTGAACCTTACCTTCAATTCGTGCTGCGTATACGAAATACACGAATGTATAACTATAGTGAACTACAGAAAAAATATAAAAGAAAAAAAGAAACGATAAATAAACCGCGCAGTTGGATAAACACGTTTTCCATGAAAATTGAAAAAATATCCAAGGCCAATATTTTTTAAAAGGCAACCAATATTACGCGTGTACATGTTACAATAAAAAAATGAAAATATTCATTTGTACAGTGATAATATTTGAAACAAGGAAAAAAATATAAAATTATTCGGGTCAAAGATTTTAATGAATTTTAACTACTAATGCTTTTTTATTCTTAAAAGACATAACAATGAAGTTTAATTATTTATCATTTCATTATTTTTTTATTCTAATGATTTTCTGAAAATTATCGATTATTCCAGTCAAGGACTTTGATAAAACTAACATAATTATTTTTTATTCAAATAATTCCCCCGAAAAACCCGTTAGACGCGCATAAAACGAAACTAAGCTCAATTTTATTCAATTCACGCAGCTGCGTTTATCAAACCAATCAAAAATCCACACGCTAAAAGTGATCTCAAAATATTACGACCTTGCAATTTCCATTTGTTCATACAAAACGAAATTAAAGACGATAGATGTACAAAATAGAAGTGAGTTAGCAAAACGAAAATAAAATAAAAAAGAAATATACAAGGTGTATATAGAGATGAGAGTATGAGGTGGCATATATATCTGCACAGGATGTATGTAGCTCGGGGAGTAACCCGCCCGATAAACTACAGGGGGATTGATAGATGCAGTTTCGTGGTGGCGGCCTCGACCGGTCCATTATCTCGCTCTCTCTATATAGGCGATGCTCTGCTTCCATCTCGACGAATTTCTCTTCCCTCTTCGACTTCCTATATATATATACCTATACCGCCATCGGTTAATTCTCTTCTGCTAGTCTGAATACACTTGCACTTGGATTGAACGTATCTGCTGTGCTGCTGGTGTGTGGATATGGATTGGAGAAGCGTTTGGATGTGCAAGATGATGCAGTCGAGTGTGATTTTGGGTTGATTTTGATATGTGTGTGTGTGTGTGTTTCTTGTGGGATCTTGAGTATTGGTCTTATGGGATTATCTGATGATAATGAAGTAGAATTTGAGTAATAATGTGATTTTTTAATTAAATTTATTAATTTTTGTTTTAGTTGTTATAAAAAATTTTAAAGTTGTGAATTTTATATTGAATATTTTATATTGTTAAAAAAAGTAAATAAGGAAAAGTAACGTATAAAGATTTTATTTGATGTTTTTGTTATTGTCGCGGAAAAGTTTACGCTGTATACTTTTTTATTTTTTTTTTATTTTTATATTCTATTGCGAATCGTATTGCAGCAGGTAAAGCTTTTACAGGAAAAGAATTCGATAAAAGTTTTTCAAACGTAAAACTTTATTTTTACACATGTGAAATAAAAAAAAAAAAAAGAAGAAAATCAAACAAACAACGAAAAAACAAGTATTGAAAATAAAAATTGTGAGATCCATGAGGGTAAAGACGGAATATTTTAAATATTTTTCTTTATTCATGTATGTTTTTGTTCAAAGACAAAAGTATTTGAAACAACAAATATATATATATCGAACGATATAATATACCTTGTACGTTGAGAATCGAGTATATATTTTTTCTTTTACTTCATTCAACGTATCAACGATCCAATCGTGTACTGCTAAATTATGAAGCATATACAGCTATGGATTTTCCAATGTTGGGACAACAGTTTTTCCACGTTTTCACGGTTGAAATAGAACCTTTCAATTTTTTACAACCACCTACGTATTTCAATATTTGCCAAACAACTTTTTTTTTACTACCTGAAAATTTTACAATAAAAAAATTATTGTTCATGTCAAAAACTTAATTTAACTATACATTTTTATCGAATCTCCAACACATATGATTTTTTAAGAAAATAAAAATAAAACCTATAGTTATTTATTTATCCTAGTTCATAAAATATCAAAAGTTCAAATAAAAATATTCTTTTAGTCAAAGAAAAAAGAAAATAATACTAAAATTTATAACGATACCTTTTTCTTTTCTTTCTGTTACAGAGCAATGCCGCAGGTGTCCAGCAAGTACTCGAAAGCTGAACCTGATCAAATATTGCAAGCGAGATTACGGTGAGTAATCTTTACTTTACATTCGTTCATTTTTTTTTTCTACGAGTAGAAAAGTACGGAAGGGTCGAAACGCGCATGGTTTGAAGAGCTAAGGGTTCAAAAAAGGGAGCTGAGTGGATGATTGAAGAAAGAAGAAGGGAGAAAAAAACGCGTATTATATTTGGAGGGAAGGTATGCAAATAAAAAAAAAAGCATAGAGAGAGTCGCTTAACGATCAAAATGTGAAAACTTGGAAAGTTGGAGGTGCCCTTTTTTATCCTTCGATTGACACGTGCTTGTCGATTGCAATTTTATATATGCATCAATAATTTCATAGTATATCGATAGCCTATTACTATTTTATACTTTTAAAAATAAATTTATATTTTATATATCACTCAATTGAATTTTTGGAAAAGTTTATATTTATTAACTTTAATAATTATCATTCGCAGCACTGCTAGCCCGTGTGACAGATCGATATAAGAAGGTGAGCGACAGATCAGGAGTATCGGGTAGTCCAGCCAACTCATGGATCAAATTCTCGGTTAACGTCCTCACGATCTTCAAACGAAGTCGAGATTCAAGGATCACCAGGGGTTCAATACCACTTTACATACACGCGAATGATCTTGCCTGCAGGTGTCCTAATATCAAACCTAATCAGTGAGTATATCGATTATAATAAAAAAATTTCTTTCTCTTCACAGTCAAGCTTGTATTAACAAATTAATTTTAATTTCAGATCATACTTGATTCTTGGTATGGAAAGCGATAGCCCAAGCAAGGAAGGTCTTACAGTCACAGAAAGGTCGATCGTAATTGAATGGCAAGACGAATGGAGTCGTAGGATGCGTCGTTTTGAACGTAGAGGGGCGAGATCTTGCCATTGAAGTAGTAACCGCTAATACTTGCATGCGGAATAATAATATATGCCGACACGCCCTACTCTACTCCCTTTAAAAAAAAAATCCCTCAGCCACATTTATATGTTACATCTACACAAAAAGTAACTTACATACATTCATACATACAACAATTAAAAAGTATCATGCATTGTATCAGAGCCTTAGCAATTCCTTTTTTTGTTTAATTAATTTGTGACGTAATTTGAGGAGAGGAACAATGAGAGGGTGATTAAAGATAAAAGTTGAATATTTATTTATTGGAAAATTCCTATTTTTTTTATCAAGAAAAAAAGTTAAAAAATAAAAATAAAAATTAAGGAGAAAACAATTTCAAGTTACTTGATGGAAGAGTAAAAGAACGAATAAGGAATGAGAAAAAGATTTATGGGGGTCGCAAGGTAACAATGTTACGACGCTTGATTATAAACACACGTATTTATATACATATACACGGCTGTTCTCGCCTCCTCTAAGTATATAGGCTCTCGGGCATCGCGAGCATCTGAAAATTAGTGTGGAGATTAAGGAGAAGAAAGAAGGAGGAGGAGGAGGAGAAGGAGGATAATATGCAAGCCAAGGGAAGATGATTATTAGCGGAGGAGTATTCATTAATGAAATATTATTATACTAATGATAACGCGTTATAAAAGTATAATTTATTCGAAAGAAATGAAAGAGAAATGACAAGAGACGTAATGTATGTTTAATTTTTTATTTAATTTATTTAATCAGGCTTTTGAATTACACGATTTTTTTTTTTTTATATGATCATTAAATTTATTATACTAATTGTAATCAGATACAATTAAAAAAAGTCATTCTTTTTCTTTTCTCTCGCCAAAAAAAAAAAGAAGCACTGTTACGTCAGAAGAAACGCAAGTTTTTTCATAATCTATTTTTATTTTTAAATAATCTCTATCTCGCAATGGCTATATTTATTTATTGTAATAATATAACGACGTCGATGAGCTTGGATCATCGATCGCGCGTATATGACTTTATAATATACATGTAAACAAGATATTCGAACTAATATAAACATATGCGTCCGTTAATGTAGATTTTCTTGTACATTTTTTATATAAGTACATAATTAATTGTCGGATAATTATATTAAGATATTCACATAATAATAATTGAGGGAATGTATAAGCTATTGAATTTTAAGAGCATTTCATCACCTGGGAAAAGATTTCGCTATGAATAACTGTGTGGGCTATATACATATCGATTTTTTAAGGCAAAAATAGAGAAAAACAATAAATAAATAAATAAATGAAAATATAAACTAACTGCCAAAATGCCAAATCATCGAGAATTACTATATGTATTTCTATGCCAATATATATTGAGATTCTGAATTTTTTACATCGACTTTTACGTGTAATTTTTGCGCGCCAATACAATTTTTGCTACGAAAAAAAAAAAAATTTTTTTGCTACAAGCGAGATAAACTTTTCTCAGGAGGCGTATTTTCCTTTTTAACGAAACATATATTATAATGGTTAAATGAAGAGCAGACGATATTATACCTAAAAATAGATCGTATGAAAAGAGAAGGGGAGGGAGCAGAGGCTCTCGAAGTGCCAATTTCCACGAAAGGCCATAATAATCCACGTACTTATAAGAGAGAAGTTAATCAAACCGATGATAAACTTTAAACAGGTGTGTCTTGAAAGACCTTTTTTTTGTTAATGTATTCTGATTACCACGTAATGCAAATTACGAAACCTTTTTTTTTTATTTACTATTATTATTTTCTGAAATCGCTATTAACGATTTTTTTTTTTTAAGAAAGATTGAATATTGTTTATATGTGTTATGGTGGAAATGAAGCGACTTCGTAGGCCAAGAGAAAACGTTCAGTATATTAATGAAATATAAAAAAAAAGTCTTGTATGTACAAAATGTGTATTTTTTAGAAAATAAAAAAAAATAAAATCACCTCTAATTTATATACGTAAATAATTTTTTAAGTTGAAGTTATATAATAAATTATATTTTTATTTTATCATCAAAATTATATATTTGTAAGTACTTTTATTATAATTTCTACATGAAATTTCTATTTATACAAAAATTTTTAGCTATTATAATTTGGCATATACTTTTGTATTTATCAATTCAAAATGTATTCAAATATTGATAAAAAAAAAATAAAAGTTGCTTAATTTTAAAAACAATATCTTTTTTCAGAGTGGCTTTGTAAAAGACAATACAAACTTTTAACTTGTACTTTCAAAGCGGGCTTCTTTACGTTAATTACGACATTATAATTACGTCATAAAATTTACCTATTAGAATCGAATCAGACTTTTTGAATAGTTGATAATTCAATATTTGCTTATACTAACAATGAAAAAAAAAAGAAAAAAAAATTATAAAAGTTACTATCTACTGAACTTTATTTAAGTATTTAAATCGTTTTAAAACAATGAAATTGATTATGTATATCCATCGTAACATTTTTAATTTTATAATTAAAAGTTTAAGAGCATTGCATTAATCGAGATAAGTACATTAATCGCTTTGAATTAGTCATAAAAAAAAAAATATTATAAAACCGTAAAGCATATGCATTACGATACAATATACACGTTAAACAACTACCTGACGAAAAAAAAAAAAATAAATAAAAGGCAGTTAACGAAAATACGATCAGTTAACCATTTAATAAAATAAACCTGTAGAGTTTTTAATAAATATAAAAGAATAAAATAAATTGAGGGCGATGATTGTGATGTAAGCGAGCAAAAAAAAAAAAAAAAAATCACAATTTAACTGAAACGAGCGTCTTTGTTACCAGCAGCTAAGCAAACTTTATTCTTTCAAATCGCTCGCGATAACGAGACACACATGTCACGCGGGTCGTAAAAAAGAAAAAGTAGCGAGGAAAATCCGGTAACGAAAGAAAAACGACGCCGATGAAAATGTGCTCGCCCGATCATCATCCTTGAATTATAATTGTAGAGCGTATAATATATAAGCGATATCGAGTATACTTTGCTCGATGAGTGTGCTATATTTATATACTTCCCGGGATAATCTAATATATATAAATGCTATAATATATATAGTTGCGATATAGGAGCTTAAACGCGATATAAGAATTGGAGGCACGTAAGATTGTGGGAGTCGTTTGACGTTGCGAGTATTATAAGGTGAGAAGAGAATTTATATAGAAGGGTAACAGCAGGATGATGATGATGATGATAATGAGGTATGATTGATTAGCCGCCATGTATACGCCGCATTATATATTGTATATCGACTTTTTAACAACTTATACGGCTAGCTCTCGTTTTTAAAATTATTATTATTATTCTTAAGTGTCACGTCGTGTATTTTGTGGTGTAATAAATGTGATTAGGTATAGTTGATCAATGCGAAATAAATATGCAATGCGTCGCAACAAAAATGATAAAAAAAATTCTGTTGTCTCATTTATTTATTTAATTTTTACCTTCTATTTGATCTCATTAGTTTTTTATTCATTTATTTAAAATTTGATGAATTTTAAAATTATCTATTTTATGAGTTACTTTCAATTTTAATTAATGTCTTTTTAATTTTTAATTGTAACATTTTTTTTTATGACAAGTGTAGATTTTCTAATATAATACCTGTACCTCATTTATGATTCTTTTTTTGAAATTTGATTGATGTGACTATGACTTTTTTATTTCGAGATAATTGTTTTTTTTTCATACTGTAATTTATAAATTTTTTATCTAAAAATTAATTTGAATTTATATACATATCTTCTTTTTGATTCCCTTATTATCACGATTTATCAAATAATTAATTTATTTATTTACGAATACATTAATGATATAAAAAAGAAAATTTTTTTCACAAATAAAACACCTTACTGAAGATCCTAGCGGCATCTTCGCATAAAAAACTTGATATTGATAAAAAAATTAAAAAATTGCATCAAGAGAAATTTCCTACCTTATCCTTTTACCGACCTCATAATCAAAATCTACATTACCATGCAATCACCAGCAGCCGACACTAACGCGTAACTTTATAATCGACGCTCCATTGCAAACTCGGATGTCAGCAGTCAGACGCTCTCGTAAACATTCGCGTACAAAATGGCTTCGGCATTAGAAAGTCTTGAAACTCAACTTGAGTTATTTATTGAAAATGTAAGACAAATTCGCATAATAGTCAGTGATTTTCAACCAACAGGCCAAAGTGTTCTCAATCAAAAAATGTAAGTTACTTCTACAAGGTTATCCCTTAAATTCTCTCCTTACCTTTAAAGATGTACAGTGTGGTTATGCCGCTTTCTGAATACTAAATTTATGACCTGAAAAAAAAATCAAGGCCATGTATTATATCATCTTATCGAATTTATATAATTGCTCTTTTTTTTTGCAGACAAGGTATCGTTACTGGTCTACAGGAGATTGACAAGCTTAAAACGCAAGTGCAGGACGTACACGTTCCTTTAGAAGTTTTTGAGTGAGTATAGTATATTTGTTTGTCTTTTGATTTAATTATTGATAGTTATCGATTAATCAAACAATAATAAGTTTGAACATTTCCCTTTATTAAGTATCAAATTTAATTGACTATTGATATTAATTAAGGAGGTTTTGTGATTGAAAAAAATGAGAATTTAATGTGAGGTTGGGAGTACATGTTGAATAGATTAGTTTTCTTGTTTTATTTATTTCAATATAACTACTAATATACTATTAAAATAATCTCAATATTTTTTTGTGCGCGATTTAAATATAAAAAAATTGTGCTTTTTCCAGTTACATTGACCAGGGCAGAAATCCACAACTGTATACCAAGGACTGTATGGACAAGGCTCTTACGCAAAATGAGCAAGTTAAGGGCAAGATAGACGCTTACAGAAAGTTCAAAGCAAATATGCTCGTTGAATTGAATCGAGTATTTCCAAATGAATTGAACAAGTATAGAGCAATGCGAAGCGACGAATAATGTAATATTCAGTTTTATTTAAATTTTTATTAAGTTAACAATATTCATACATATGTATATATTTTGTAAAATTTAAACTTTCTGTATAATTATACATTAAGAAATAATTTCTAATGAATTAAGTACTTACTGCTCAAAATCTTTAATATAAAAAAGTTAAAATTAGATCAATTGCTAATAAGTTGAACACACAAATTATATTTTATTTTTAAAAAAGTAACATGAAGTATGAAATGGTTTTAAAGACTGAGCTAAATATTTTGAAATTTTCATATTATGCTAAAATACAATAAAAAACTTATTAAGATTTAATAAATTAAAACATCTTCCTAAATTATGTATTGTTATTTAAAATAGTTTGTGCCTATAAATCTTCACATTAGTTTCCTTTAATTTTCCTTATATTTTTTATTTTTAAATGAAATCAAGTTATGGTAGTAATTATAATATTTTAGTTCAGCAAATTTTGATCAATTACTTGTTTTAAAATAAAAATATATTGATATTTTTAATTTCAGTAAATACTAGTGCAGAACGTAGATTGCTAGTAGTATTGAAAGAAAGAGAAGAAAGCAATCTAAGTAAATAAAGGCCCTCACTTATATATCATCAATTTATGTTAGTCATCAAATTCATAAAAAAATCTTTCATCTCATTATCATAAGGTATGAATAGTAGTAGATAACATTTTTGTTAATCATTTTGTTTATTCTAAAAAAGAACCACAATTTTTATTCATCATGCACCAAGTTTTGTTTCATATATTTTATACCAAGTTTTTTCATACATAAATTCAATGTTCATTTATTCTTTTGCCTCTACCAAGTTTTAAGTCACCAAGTCTCAAAAAATAACTTAACTCATTAAAATTGACAGCATTTTATTCTTGCCATATTAATTCTAAATCTGTATAAAATATTTATTAAAAAAAAAAGAAGAAAAAATATTTATAAAACGAGCTTTCCACTACATTCGTATTAAGTGAGTGAAAATTCAAGCTTGCATCGTCGTACAGAAAAAGAAAGAAGAAGGGAGAAAGAAAACTAAAAGAAGCCCGAGTAGTAATCCGCTACGAGATCAGTGCTCAGAGGCGCGAAGGGCTTTGAACCCGTCGTGTAGTCTAACGGAGCAAGAGAAAAAAAAGAGAAAAAGAAAAAGAGAACTCCTATACAGAGTAGAGGGACAGTAAGCAAAATTTCGGGATTCCGATGCTAATGAGCAAAAAAGAAGAAGAAGAAAAAGAAGAAGTATCATCAACAGCCTGCGATAGAATTACAGCCCCACTCCAAAAGCTGTTGTTATTCGAACGCCGGTGACGTCGTAGGGAGAACAACAACGGCCGGACCACTCCTTCCTCGATTCAGCGGCGGCGGTGGAGGAGGTGACTGGGCCACGATGGGCGCGCTTATAAGGCCGCTGCTTTGCGCGCCGGTACGGCTGGTTCGCGCGCGGCTCGGTCGTGGTAAGCTTGCTAGACTTGTATTCGATTTCTGTGTTGCTGCGATGATCGGACTCTTCCTGATTGCCCTGGTGGCAAGGCTTTTAGCACCTGGAAGTACTGCCGGTGATGAGGATCGTTTTAGGTGAGTAGATTTATTTTTAAAAAGTTGAATTTTTTTTATGTAGTTACTTTTTTTTAATGTGGGTCGAGTTTTGGTAAATCGAAATGTGCTGAATTATTATTTTTTTTTTTTTTTTTAATGGCAGGATCGGTATTTCTTTTTTAGCTATAGAAAAATTTAGTAACTTTGTCTTTTGAAAATTAGTTTTTTTTTTTTTATTTAACAATTATTTAAAATTGTTTCGTATAAGAAAGTAAATGTAATTAAATGTTAATATTAACATAAAAAGTTTATTAATAATTAAACGCATGTTTATTTCAATATCGATTTCACTTTAATTAAACATAAATAGTAACTAATTTAAAGAATCTGAAAATAAATTTTTAATTATAAACACGAATATTAATATCATATTTTGCTTGGCATACACACACACACACACACAGACATATATATTTAAACTTGCTTGATCTTATGATAAAGCTTCTTAGAATATATTATACAGGTTTCTTAAAAGTGCGGGTGAAAGCTGAGAGTTTGACAATGTTGCCAAGTGGAGCGGCACAATATAATGTTCTATTCTGGACTCGGGTGATAAATTACACCGACACATTAGCATAAATCGAAACGCTTGTTTTATCTTCTATTTGTTTTTTTCCTTTTTTTTTCTTTAATCCTCTCGTCTATCGTATTTTTTTCATCAAATTATATATACATTTTAAATTTATTCGTATAAAACTTGTCTCTTAACAAAACAAAACAAAATTCCATTTTACTAATAGAAAAAAAACACAATTAAAAAAAAATTACCGCATCAAACAAAAAAGCTCATAAATAAAAAAAAAAAAAAAATTTCTGACCAATTTCAGCTCGCCATACCATTACTACTGCGAAAGCGGATTATGCAAAAAAGCCGAGATAAGAGCAAACATAACAGAGCCACTATCATTAAGCGTTTGTCAATTATTCTGCGGCGAAGCAAGTACGTTATGGCCAAAACCAACAGGTCACGTATCGCTCGGCAATTACGCGATCGATTTAGATCCTGAATCCGTTGTCCTTGAAGGTGTCGATTTAAACAGTCCGGTTGGCGAACTGCTCCAGGAGAATTTAGTTTATTTAAAAAGGGAAGTTAGGAGTTTGGCCGGTAGCAGAGCTGTCAAGTCTGGATATGTTTTAATTGTTAGGGTCTCGGGTCCATTCGATGCTCGAATGCCGAGACTTGAACTTGACACTCCCGAAGGGTACACACTAAGAGTGTACCAGGACGAAAATTTAAAGGTACAAAAAAATAAATATTTAAATTAAAATAACACATGACATCTAGATTATTATTATTATTTTTTATTAAAATAGATCGTTGCTGATATCGAATCCAGTAGTTACTTCGGTTTACGCCATGGTCTCGAAACCATCTCACAATTAATAGTCTTCGACGACCTACGTAACAACTTCAAAATCGTTCGAGACGTTCACATAACAGATTCTCCAACTTATCCATATCGGGGTATTCTCCTCGACACATCACGTAACTTCATGAGCAAGGCTGCTATTCTACGTACAATCAAGGCCATGGGCATGTCCAAGTTGAACACCTTTCACTGGCACATTACCGATTCACATAGCTTTCCTTATGTCAGTCGTAGTCAACCAAATATGTCACGTTATGGTGCTTATGCAACTGACAAAATTTATAGTCATGATGATGTTAGAGAAATCGTCAGATTTGGATTGATTAATGGTGTAAGGGTGTTACCTGAATTTGATGCACCTGCTCATGTTGGTGAAGGATGGCAATGGGTAAGATTTGTTTTTTTATTTATTATTTTTATTTTTGTGAGATGATGTGGTAATGCTTATAATTATTAATATTTTAAAGGTGGGACATGATGCTACGGTGTGCTTTAAAGCCGAGCCTTGGCAGCGATACTGCGTTGAACCACCTTGCGGCCAGCTAAATCCTACTAGCGATCGAGTTTATGAACTTTTGGGTGATATCTATGCTGACATGATCCAAGATTTTAAGCCTGACTTTTTCCATATGGGTGGAGATGAAGTGAATCTAAATTGTTGGAACTCATCAGCTGTAATTCGCGAATGGATGGTTCGACAAGGCTGGAGCTTAGTTGAATCTAATTTCTATAGACTCTGGAATCACTTCCAAGAGAATGCTTATCGCAGATTGACTGCTGCAAATGGGGGCAAGGAGCTTGATGTTGTATTATGGACTAGTGGATTAACTAGCGAGGAGAATTTAAAATATCTTGATCCAAAGAAATATATTGTCCAGATCTGGACTACTGGCTCGGATGCTACTATTGGCAGGCTGATTAAGAATGATTACAGAGTCATTTTTTCTAATTATGATGCTTTGTATTTGGATTGTGGGTAAGATGTACTTTATATTTACATTTATTTATTCAGATGATTTGAATTAATTAAACTTTCTGAATTAAAAAGTTACATTGATATTGTTAAATTTTTCATTTTTTTAATTAAAATAAATTATAAATACTAGATTTGGCGCTTGGGTTGGAGAGGGAAACAATTGGTGTTCGCCATACATAGGCTGGCAAAAAGTTTACGAAAATTCGCCTATGAAAATATTGGAAAAACAAGGTTTCACCACAGAACACAAACATTTAGTTCTAGGTAAGCAATAATATAATTTTCTAATTAAAAAAAAATTGTCATGTGCATTAATTTGAAAAATAAAACAATAAAAATCTATTCCAAGAAACAACTTACATGCCTTTCCCGCTTGAACATCATTTAGACACTTATTTACTTCTTCGCTAATTCAGATCGTTATCTCTCTTTCGCGAATGTACAAGTACATAATCATCATCTAAACAATCATTCTCTAATCGTAGGTGGAGAGGCAGCACTGTGGTCCGAGCAAGTAGACAGCGCATCCGTAGATGCACGTCTGTGGCCGCGTTCGGCCGCATTAGCTGAACGTTTATGGTCCGATCCGTCCTCGTCCTGGATCCATGCCGAACAGCGGATGCTGAGACATCGCGAACGTCTTGTTCAACGTGGTGTTTATGCTGATAGTCTTGAACCTGAGTGGTGCTTGCAAAATCAAGGCCATTGCTATTTGCAATAAGTTTTTATTGGTAATTGTATGATGTTGTGGATTGAAATCGGATTGTTTCATTTTATGTGATTGGAGAGTAGAAGAGTAGAAGAAGTGGAGAGTAATAACGATGCAATTTTTTATACGGCTGTGATTATATGATGCTCGACTTGTTTATGTGTATAAAAATTGGATTAAATGTTAATGTATTGGAAATTTTTTCATGGATTGTCGAGATTTTTAACGATTTTTATATATACTTATAAAATAATGTTTATTACATGTAAATGTGTTATAATAAAAATATTATGGATATCATATTTGATATTGTCATTTGAATTGAAATTAATAAATCTTTTTTTTATTTTATGGTATCAGAAATAAACTTTACAATTTTAATATTTTTATTAAACTTATAAATATTTTTATTTTATTTACAATAACATTATAAAATGCATAATAGTATTATTATCAATATAGAGTTATAAATAATGTTAGTAGAAAAGACTAAATAGCAATAAAATGTTTTGTACATTATATTGTTAAAAAATTCACGTTAAAACTAAATTGCTTATAAAAAAGTTCTTTACTTGAAAAACTATGAAAAATTTATCTTTATTAATAATGGAAGCCAGACTTAATAATTATATGTTTCATGTCACTTAATGTCAATTAAGATAGTTTAATTTTAATTATTCTAATGAAAATCACATATTATGTACAATTTACGCCAATATATTTTTGAATTTGATTTTTGTTCTCGTAAATTTAAAACCAACAAAAACGATAAGATGAAACACCCATAAAAAAATATAAATCATACTAACAAACAAAGATGTACACAAATTTACACGTTTCCGTTGTACTCCAGATTCATTGGCATCATGAATCAATGGTCACTTATGATCGGCGGCTAGACGAGGTTTACGAAAGATGTTGCTAAATCGCCGGGCACGACGTGGTGTCTCAGAATTGTTCTTGGATCTGTCTTTCCTCTTGACTTTTTTACCAGTGAGAAGGCTCTGGCTCAGACTGTCGTTGAGGAAATCATCGGGATTGCCACTCTTAATATCATCCTCGGTGAGACTGACGGGTAACTGAGCCTCCGTCGGATAAGACGATTTGAGGTGAGGCTTGCACTTGGAGTTGCGAATCTGGAGGATGGAGAGCCGATCGAGATCGACCGAGGAGAGACTCTCACGTGGACGTTGCATATCTGCGAGGCAAGTTGAGTCAAAGACCTCGCCTTCTTCGTCCTCGTTGCTGAAGGCATTGCCCATGATTTGGAAGCCTCGCAGATTTTGTATTTTACTGTTGAACGTCACATCCGCAAGATGCGAGGTGTTTGTCTCAGGTCGAGGTCTTGGCATTGGCTTTGGGGCTTCGTGATGGTTTTCGATGTCCTCGTACTTTTCTTCTAACTTCTTGATTTTCTTGGTAAGGTTCTCATTTGTCTGCTTTTCGACAATCAACTTCTCACCGACGTCCCAGAGTTGTGTTGTTAATTCGCCTATGTGCTTCTTATATTTTTTCAGATTTTCCGTGTGGTTGAAACACTGGTTTTCGAATTTAGATTGCAAGGCTTCCATCTTACTTTTTAAGTTGAGTTCTTGCTCCTTTTTAAGAATCTGAATTTGATTATTAAAAGCAGCCTTCATTTTTTCCTTCATCTTCTCGAGTTTTGTCTCATATTTTTCGTGAATTTCTCTCATGTATTTTTGGAACTGAGGCGACTTACTAATATCTTCATTGGATAATTTAGTAGTAATATCTTCATATTTTAATTGATCTTTGTCATTATCTTCAGGTATATTTTCAGAGGCACTTTTTAATTTTTCTTCATACTTTTTTAACAAAACATCGAAATTATCAATTTCTTTACTTAAATTTTCAATTTTGTCTGGTATTTCTTTTCGCGTAGCTAGGTAATTATCATCTGCCAAATTTAATTCTGATAGTGAAAGATTTTTTATGAAATTCTCATTAAAAGTTGATTCTAATTCTTCAGATGAAGCCACTTTAATGTTGCAACTTTTAGACAATTTGGTAACCATTTGCACTGAAGTTATAAAATTAAATAATAAGGTCTTGAGATTTTGATTCTGAATATTTTTCATTTCATTTTCAATTATATCTTTTTCTACAAGAATTTCTTTAATATCTGTTTGCATTTGATTATCGTAATTATTCATTATATTTTTCAATAATTCAAGTGTATTGCTCCAATTTTTTTCTATTACCAATATTTTCTCGTACACCTTAGTATCACTTTGTATAAATTCAGTAATCTGAGTCCAAAGTACTTGCAAAGATTTCAATTCATCGGGACTTATAAGAGAATCATCGATTTTATCAGTTTGAATAGATATAGAAGAATAATTTTTTTCTTCAGTTTGAGTAGGTATAATTGAATATTCTTTTGCTTCAGTTTGGACAGATGTAGAAAAATAGTTCTTTATGTCAGTTTGAACAGAAGATGAGAAATAATTTTTTATTTCAGTCTGAACTGGTTTAGAAATGTATTCTTTCACATCTGTTTGAATTGATGTTGTGGAAAAATTTTTTATATCTGTTTGAATGGATGTACAAGAATAATGCTTTATGTCTGTTTGTGTGGATATTGGTAAACATTTTTTAACTTTTGGACGTTTAATTGCTACTTCACAATTATTTTTAACAAAGTTTAACAATTCAATGAAGAAATCATTATTAGTATAATCCTTGAATTTTGTTATATTAAGCAGGGACTTATCTAATTCACTGTTCTTTTTAGATTTAATTTTTAATTTTATGATTTCTTGTAATATAACTTTTAATAAAACAAATACTTGCTTACCCCAATATTTTTGCCAAAACACATCGTAAAATGTGCAAGTAAATCTGTCAACAAAATTTATCTCATCATGTTCATATTTTAATAAAGTTTTCAATTTTTCACTTTCAACTAATAAGTCATCTGTGTGTCGTTTTTTACAATCTATAATTTGAATATTAAAATTTGACTTTTTTACAAAATTGTTTGAATTATTCAAAAGATCAAAAAATAGAATCCTTTTATAGTCACTCTTAAATATATCTGCTAGAGATAACTTTTCTTCACACTTAACAAGACTAGAGCTGGTTGGTTCACATATTTCATTTTCAATTTGTAAATTTTTTGCAGCAAGTAATTCAGCTTTTCTTTTTAATTTGTCATATTCTTCTATTAGAGTCGTTAGTATAGAATTGATGTATTTGAAATTATTTTGCATGAGTACCAATTCTCTTTTCGTATCTTGCAACTGGACTTCAATTACAGAACTCAATGCTTCACTTCTGTTCAAAGATTTATTAAAAGAGGATTCACTAAATGTTTTATCTTCCAATTCAAAGCTGCAATTGTTAAAAAACAATTTTGTTTTTTCTCTCAAATGGTTACACAATTCTTCATGCCTAATTTTCAATTCAGCTAACTCCTCTTCTTTTTTTTCAATTTGAAGCAACATGGATTCTACGATTTGTTCATGATTCTTATTTTTTTCTTTCATTGCACTATACTTTTCCTTGTACATCTTTATTTCCTCTGTTAAATGGCTTTTTTCATCTTGAAGTTGACAATTTTCATTTTGCAATTCAGATACGTAATTTTCTAAGCTTTCCACCTCTTTTTTATAAGTTAATTCTATAGATGTTGCATTGCTTACATCAGAAGTAGAACTTACATCATTAATCTTGAAATTACTTTGGCGTAATGACTTTAATTCAATCATAGTTTCATGCAATTTATTTTGGAGTCCTTTGATTTGTTTTTCTTGACCTTTAATATCTTCTATAAGCTCTGATTTTTCATAAGTCAATGTTTCAATATCTGCTCTCAATCTTCTCAACTGTTTTGATTGTTCATGTAACTTGCTATCACTTTGTACTGTTCTAGTAATTGGAGATTTTAAAAATTCTTCCAACAAAAATTTAGGTTTTAATGCTGGTGATTCAAATTCAGGTTTTTTGGGAAGTGAAAAGATCTTGAAAAAATCTTCTTCTGTAACATTTTTTCCTAGTTGATATATTGATTCTAGAACAAGTTTTATTTTAATTTGCATATCAGCGCTCAAATTTGTACACAATGACTTGTGAAAAATGGGTTCTAAAGATAATCTAGACAAAACTAGAGATGCTATACACAAATTTCTTACTCTGTTATTTTTAGTTTCAAATATGTACATGGGATACTCATCTTGCAAGTATTGCAGAACTATTTCCTTTTCGTTACCATTGTATTCTTTACGATTCCAAGGTTTGATTTTACCAATCAATTTATGGTAAATTTTTCCATCTTCCAATTGCTCCAAATTTCTGATGCACTGATCTGTACTTTCACTTAAACAGTTGATCCATTGTAAAATAAGACTTTCCCAAGAATCCATTTTGTTAATGTTTTTTTCTATTTAATACAATTATTCTATAAACTTCTATTACTTTTTTCTTTATCAGTCTTTTCCTCTAGCCAATAAATGGAGTAAGTCATTTTTGTAACTATTCTAAAATAAATAGATTAAATATTATCTTATTTGTCTCAACCAACATAAATATCAAACATTTTTTAGTGCTTTATCAAAAATCTTTACCTGTGTCCTTAAAAACATTTCCATCTAGAAAAACAGGATTGTCTGGCGTGCAATAAAATATTAATGAAGGCAATTGAGTTTGCTTATCGTCTTTAATAAAAACTTCATTCACAAACGTGCTAATTGCTAAAAAAATATTCACGTTTTGTTAGAGCAAACTTTGTTTACTGCAACATCACTCGGAACAAACGTCAAATATCACAGTTTGATGTATCTTTTAAAATGGTTTAAAACTATTATAAAAATAACAAGTTATAATAATTTGTGTTATTTTAACGACTTTAAAACAGTGGACGCCACGAAAAGGGCTTGTTGTCACAATAATGGCAGCCGCACAACCGAATCGCTTGACGGTTAAATTTAAACCTAAGACCTAAGACTGTGTGAGTGAGATAGATGAGGGCAGCACTAGTATATTTGTGATCGTATGCATGTCTCTGTATCTGTAAGGCTCCAAAAAATGATTTACTTCATCAAACATTTAGAATTAATTTTATTATTAAAAGAAAATAAAACTTTGTCTCGGAAGGAATAAAAAAATATACTTGCTAATTTTTTGATTGATAAATTTAAGTTAACATATAGCGAAGTATTATTGAGTTATATAAAAGAACGTTTGACAAAATCTTTTTTTAATAACTTTCAAAGCAAACTAAAAAAATTAAAATTATTTTTCAAAATTACTTTTCATAAATTTATTAAAAAATATAAAAGCTGGACAGAGTACAAGTTTAAGTTTAATACAGGTGCGTTCAACAGATAATTTTTTAAGACTATAGTTATATTGCTCCATTTTCTCTAGAACAAAAAAAATCATCGCAAACAAGCAAAACTTGTCAAATTTTCGTTGAAAACTTTTTCAAATTTTTGCTGATTATAAATTGTAATTTTTATTGCAGGAAACATTATCACCAATCAAAATCCACCAAATGCCTTATAAAATAAGAAGAAGGGGAAGCAAAATAATAATCGCGCGCGCCGGCGCTCTTTGCTCCAACAGCAGAAAAATTCATCAGTCGGCAAATCGACCTCGTCCCCGAGAGAGTTTACGTGACGTAACTTCTGGCTCGTCTCCGTTGTTCAATACACATTTCAAATCAGCTGTAGTTGTTAAATTATCCTGGGCAGAGCCATGTCGAAGTACAAGATTGTCATGGTCCGCCACGGCGAGAGCGAATGGAATGCCTTGAACTTGTTCTGCGGCTGGTATGATGCTGGTCTTGCTGAGAAAGGTAATCTATTTCTATTCATTTATATACACTTACCTCGTGTGCCGGATTTCAAGGGTAAAAGGTCATGCTGGTCTGGAGGCCGGTTGGTACTGATACATGTTTGGTTTATCGTCTCCACGTGTTTATCTTGGTCTTTTCTTGACCATTCTTAATTATCCAATCTTCATACTGTATTTTTTGGTTTCGTACTTAGAATTGAGTGATGTCGCCGCGTGTACGCGTCAGAAACTTTGTTGTCAAGGTTGGAGATAAATATAGTTTAGTTGGCCTTGATTAGAGCTAGCGCAGCTGATACATTTAAATTTGACTGTTCGATGGTTGATATGAATTTTTTTGTACGAATAATCTGCCTTTTTTTACATATCAATTAGCTAAAATAATTATTTCATCATTTTTAAGGCTTCTTCTTTGTACTTGATTCAATTTAAAGAAAATTAAGTAGGTCTGTAGATAATGTTTAATATGTTTTGTTAAATTGACTTTCTAACCAGGTAAGAAAGAAGCTTTGGCAGCTGGAAAAGCATTGAAGGAAGCTGGTTACAGCTTTGATGTGGCACATACCTCCAAGCTGACGAGAGCCCAAATAACTCTACAGACAATCTTGAAAGAGATTGGTCAGGAAAGTATTCCAATTCATCAGACGTGGCGTTTGAATGAGCGTCATTATGGTGGTCTTACTGGTATGAATAAAACAGAAACTGCCCAGAAGTATGGCGAGGAACAAGTACAAATCTGGAGACGATCCTTTGATACCCCACCACCTCCAATGGAACCTGACCACAAGTATTATGAGGCTATTGTAAAAGATCCAAGGTATGCTGAAGAACCTAAACCAGAAGAGTTTCCCAAGTTTGAGTCCTTGAAGCTTACCATTGAGAGAACTCTTCCATACTGGAATGGTACTATTATTCCTCAGTTAAAAGAGGGAAAGAAAATCATTATCGCTGCTCATGGAAACAGTTTGAGAGGAATTGTAAAGCATCTTGACAGTGAGTATTAATTTTTCTTATTTTTTCAAAGTAACTTAATTGTTTTTTGAATATAGAATAGAATTTTGATGTTTAAAATGTTTATTTTTTAGATATGAGCAATGATGAAATCATGGGTCTTAATCTCCCAACTGGTATTCCATTTGTCTATGAGTTGGACGAAAACTTCAAGCCAGTAGTTTCTATGAAATTCCTTGGTGACGAGGAGACTGTCAAAGCAGCCATTGCTGCTGTTGCTGCTCAGGGCAAGGCCAAGTGAAGCAATCAATTTGATGCAATGAAGTACAATAACGGATTATTTTGTTCTGTATTTAATAAGCATATAATGTGAATTCTAATCTTGCCATTGATTGGTCAAGAATTAGAGGTAACAAAGTTGCTCGTGAAAGATATAATTATTTATTTATAAATATCGTATTAAGAGCTTTAAATTCAATTTGAAAAACAATAATTAAAATTAATTGATCATTTGAAAAAGTAAAATAAGAAGAAAATAATGTTTGAAACAATTATTTTTCATTTCAATATTTAAGATTAAAAAATAGATAATTGTAGATTATATCTCAATAAATTATTTAAAAGTAAAACAATAATAAATAGTTAAAAAAAAAAGTTCTTATTCACCTCAAATAATCCCTCGCACATAAACAAACGCGACAGTTGCGCCTCATCGTAATACGACGGTAAAAATTGTCAATGATACGCACAATATATATCTCACCTTTATAATTATAGTCAGTACGTATTATACACTCGAACTTTTATTAGTACACACTCCACGTGCTTACGTGGAGCGGTCGTAGAGTCCGAGTGTATATTGTAAATAAGGCTGTGGCCGTGTTTGTCGACCGTTTTGGAGTTTTTCACAGTATAGTAGTTCGTATATAACTCCCCGTGACTCAGAGTGTATGTATACAGTAAAATAGACACGCAGCGCATCATCCATCACAGAGATAAATAATACAAAATCAAGAAAGAGAGGAGTGCGTTCAATGGCCTTTAATTCGCGAGTGCAGTGCACCTAAAAATTCATCTATAGTACTCATAAAGTGCACATAATCATTATCATCAAATTCTAGTAAAATAGTGAAATGAAACCACAGCAGTCAAGAGGCCCTGGTACCGGTGGTAATAGAATACCCTCGCCACCACGTCTGAAACCTCGTAATCCTCTGTTATCACTTGCTGAGTCGAGTTTTACCCTTGAGGATATTACATCTGGACCGATACTTATACCAGTTGCTCCGGCTGATCCAGTTGTGCTTCAGGATGGTAAGCCGGGATTTGTATTATTCTAACAGATGGCTGAGTAGTGGGTGTTGTACAACCTAACCTGTTTTCTTGGAGTTGATGTGTGTTATGTTCGCGACTCCGTTTTTTTTATAATCGACTCCTTTTTCGTTTTTCTTGGGATTATTGGGATGTTATGATTTTTAACTGTGGATCTGTGATTTAAACAGCTGGGTGATATTTTGTTTATTTGTGAATTAAAAGCATTTGAGATGAAGGTTGATGTAATGGTATTTTGGAGCAGCTGATTGCTCCACTTTTAGTTAAATAGTATTGAGGTTTTTTAATGAGTAGTGTTTGGTAAACATTGACGTTCGATTTGATTCTTGTTAAAAGGGATTACGTTTGAGGATAGTAATTGGTTTTAATTAAAGGATGTTTGATTAAGTTTGGATGTGTGTTATCGTTATGAAAGTAACAGGCATAATTGGTGTGAGAGATAACAGTAGCGAAAGTAAATCAGTACAGTCCCGATAAAAAATTTACGTCAGTTTTTTTAATTGATATTTTTGGATAATGATTTTTTGTTCATAATTGTGATTGTTTTTACAATTTTTATTAATGATTTTAATTATAATTTAATTACAAATTTATTGAAATAAAAAAGAAAGAAAAAATAATCAACAAGTTTAATTTTAACAACACAATTTTCTTGTACTTTTAAAAATGTCTATTTTTGTGAAAATTTTGCTTACGTCTTGATATTTAAAAACACCTTCAACTCTCGGTATTGGCAGTAATTCAAAACGCGTAATATACTTTGATGCATCGCGTATATATAGTATATTTTACAATGATAAAATTACATTTAAAACTAGATTAAAATATCAAATATATCTTAAAATTAGTTGTATTATAATTTATTTGAATTGTTTCATACAAATCGAGATGTAAAAATAATTAGAGTTTAGTTAAAAATACATTTACATTAGATATATTGTAAAAATATTTGAATATAATATTAAATTATATTTTATTGCTTATAAATAATATAATGAATAATTATACAATATTTAATATAAAAATTATACATTAAAAATCAGTTGTATATAATACTTTAGTTTTGGATGGAATACTCCTATAAAAAAATCTTAAAATATCTTATAAAATAAAAATAAAATTATTGTGGTGACGCTCTTGACCCGTATCTTTGAGAGTACGGTAAATCAAGACTCTTTTTTCGTTTGTAACAATATACAACTGATAAAACGATTAATACGATTAGTAGAATGATGAAAAGAATGATGAAAATTATTGCTAAAACTTCGCCTGTCGTTAGATTAGTCCACTCTGTAAAATAAAAATATTATTAATTAATTATTATAACGAAAAATTGTTAAAATTTAAAATTATATTTATTATTACCATCAACATCAATTCTTCTTGAATATACATTTCCCGATGCATCGGTGGCTGTTACCTCCACAACGCGATTACAACAATTATTGGAATAATAAAAATTGGTGGGAGTCGAGGTACCGCTGACGTAAGGTGTACGAGGATAAATTCCTTTTGGTACCGATACCACACTTTTTATTCCTGAAAATTGTTTGAAATTAAATTTCATTTTTTTATTGTATTTGTTAAAATATAGTGAAAAAGATTGTTTTAATAATGAACCTGAATCATAATCTTGAACGACAACATCAACACTCCAGTAGCTTTTAAGACAGTTTTCTCCACTGTATCTTCCATGGCAGTTGTTATTAAAATAATAATAGATATCTGGTCTTTTATCGTCGTACACCTAAAAATTTTAATAAACATTTTAAAATCTGTTAATTTGAATTATTTTTTATAATTAAAATTCTACAATGTATACGTACCCTACTTGATGAAGTACGAACGTAAAAGTTGGCTGATTTTTCAATAACTTCTATACCTTCAACTCGAAGCGTTACTTTATTAACTGAATCGCCTACCTGTGGAGGTACAACAATATCTACTGGGACACTGACTGTTTGTCCTGGTTCAAGTATCACACTGCAACAATTATTTTAATAAATAAATAATAATAAAAAATTAATAAAAATTATAAATTTCAACTTACAATCTCGAAGGTATTCCAAATACTGGAAATGGACTACTTGCAGGGAATAAATAATGTTTAATTCTCAAAACATGATTATTTGTAATATCAAATGTGAGTCTATGATAAGTTCCAGGATGAGCAAAAAGTTCAGTTCTTGGATTAAGTTCAACAGTTAGATATTTTCTAATCGGTAATTCGTCAGTCAATGGATTGTTCAAATCTGACAGTTCTATGAATTCTCGATCGATAACTCTTGTTTCTATATCATCATCGTTTGTATCCATACGTGTAGTTATATTGCCGTTGAGATCTAGGTTTACAATATCGTTTTCAGCAGATGGAAATTTGAAAGATTTTGATTCTTTCTGAAACAAAAGTAATTAAAAATAAAAATTATAATTTGTTGTTTTTTTGTAATTTACTTAATAACGTAAAAAAATTACTTGATCATCTGATGATTCAGTGCCTGAAATTACTCCTAATGAGACACCTTTGTTTTTGAAATTATCAGGTATGACTGCTTCGTCTATCCTATCTACATTAAAATCAAGAGACTTCACTTGACGAGAAGCAATATTTAAATTTTGGTACTCGTTCTGAAATTAATTATTTTCATATATTGTACGATATTATTTAATTTTATTGAATTAATAATAAAAAATAAACGTACCTGTTCATTAGCATTGTCTAATAAACTAGATTCTTCACCTGCAAAAATAAATAAATTTATAAATTAATTTGCAGGTATATAATTTTACATTGTAAAATAATATTACAAAATAAAAATGAGCGAGTAATAATTTATTGATCGAATTAAGAGATTTTGATGATTCACCTGATGCGTGATGTTTATCTTTTTTTTTTTTTTAAATAATAACAACTTTGACCAGACAATCACCCACGTGAAATTAACGTGTATATTTTTATCAGATATATATTCGCGATTAAATTTGACGATCGTTGAACAAATTTTATCAAATTTACAAAATCGTTTTTATTTATAATAATTCTAATTTAAATTATCATCAAACATCAATCCCATCTTTTACTCTCCCCACAAACGCAATATAATCCCTGCAACTATTCCTAGAATCGTACATATATAAAAAACACACACAGGTCCGTCATACGTATACACGTTCTTTGTTAGACCAACGATTGCGCGTATAGATAGATAAACACACAGTAGCCGTGATTTATAAAAGCGCGAAAGCTCAGCGCAGCCGGGCAAAGGGCAAGCTACTCCACTCAGCGAATGCCGTCATACATATATAGCTATACTGTTTTTGTATACGTATATATACTTATATGAGCCAACGCGGCCGCGCGCGGCATAAGAGAGAGACTGTGGCTATTTTGATTGCACAACACGAAATCGCGCGTCTTACATTGGCCACAGGCCAGCCGTGAGTGTATGTATATATGTATATGTAAGTCAGTCAGTCAGTCGTAGATCGTACTTTCTGTGGTACGGACCTGACTTTCTCTTATGTACTTACGATTCGAGTTTTATAGTTTATACGCGGTTTTATATGGATTTACTATTGCTGTGTTTGAGGTTTTATTATAATATGTGTTATATGATGGACGAGTGATACTATATTTTGGAGTTTGATGGTTTAACGAAGTGGACGATTGTTTGGATTCAACGATTTGTTCTTGTTTCATGACAATTGGTTAGTACATTATATTTAATAGCTGTTTATAAAAATAAGATTTGAAGGATTTGTCTATTATTTATGGAGTAAAATGAAAGAAAATTTGTTTTTAAATAAATTAAAAAAGAAATTGAAGATGTGAAACACGTGTTTTAAATGTTTGCTATAAATTCAGATATTAAATGAATTATTTGATAAAAAATGTAATGTTTCATATTACAATTTAGTGAACATACGTTAATGCCTATCATTTTTCGATTATACTAATTTATGAACCATTGAATACTAAATAAAACTTTTTAATCTGGGAACAAATTGTATCAAGTTGTTTATATTTATAAAGAGTATAAATAAATGTGTATTTAAAGATGTTTAAAGTATTATCGTCGTAGTTTCGTTTTGTTTAATTTTGCGATTTCTAAGTATTTACGAAATTTGCAAATAAATTTTCATATCATTAAAACCTATTAATAAATTAAAAAAATTTAATAAAATTAAGAATAAATTGTATTTACTTCCTCGTAAGTAAAAAAATTATGCAAAAGTAATTAAATTTCATATACAATTTTTGCCTAGATAAACAAAAATCTTCAAAACAAGCTTACTAAATTCAAAAACAAATCGTTACAATCACCACTTATTTTTGAAAAAAAAAAAAATCTCAATTTTTTTTCTTACAGAAGATAAAAGTATGACTATCATAGTAATGACGTTATTTAAACATTAAATGACGTACAAAACTTACATAATTTGTTGCTTACTTTTTTGTTTTCATTATACCATTCCGATAAGCTCAAAATATATATACTTTCATCACAACACACACATTTTAATTTATCAGTAAGTATACTCAAATTAAAATTATAGTCCCAAACAAAAAATAATTAATCAACAAATAAAAAAACTTACCCAAAGTATCAATACCAGCGGGAGCTTTTAAATCAAGCAACTCGCCGTTAACCATAACGACAAGCCGGTACTTTTGACTACCTTGACCTTGTAATCGCAAGCTCCAGCCACCTGGCGGTGGTTTAGCAATGTTAAGTCTCACCCCCGAAGCTCCACTGGGCATGCGCGTTGTTGCTAGTGTCAATCGCGGTGATACTGTAGCTGAGCTTTTCGCTCCTAGAATAAATAAAGTTTTTATTAGAAAGTGAAAGTTTGGGGTAGCGTGATTGTGTAGGCATTAATGGATGTAAAATCTGTGTGAGGTGAGATGTGGTTAAAATTTTGATTGAACTTGAATGACATGTGCTTATGTGATTATGTTGGTATCGGTCAAGATCGATGTTTATTAGTAAACAATTGTTAATTGTTATTTGTTACATTGACTTCATTTTCTAATTGTTTTTAATTAAGCTTTGTTATATATAGTGTTTTAATCTTGCGCAGTATTGATAGTTTTTGGAGGGAAATACAATTGTGACGTATAAAAAGTTGAAGGATCGATATCATATTCCACGCGCAAATGTGATACTATGAGGTATGGATGTGCTCTTTTTTTTCCTCGTATGATGATTTTGCAAAAATCTTTTTCTAGAATTTCTT
Organism: Leptomastidea abnormis; assembly: GCA_030522805.1. Taxonomy (NCBI): domain Eukaryota; kingdom Metazoa; phylum Arthropoda; class Insecta; order Hymenoptera; family Encyrtidae; genus Leptomastidea; species Leptomastidea abnormis. The sequence goes on from JAPYZE010000056.1 coordinate 64,342, forward strand.
TTTCTAGATACGAATTTACGAATAATTAACATCTTTATTTTATTTTTAAAAATACAGAATCATTCTAGAATTAAATAAATATTTTTTTTCTTTAATTATAAAAAATGAGTTGCTTTTAAAATTGCAAAAACTAATAGATCAATAATTTATATGCTTTATGTTAATGTTAGTAGCTCTTTTTGATAAGAAAAAAAAAAAAAAATAAAATTGCACATGACGTCACTGGCGTCGAGCAAGTTTGGAACACGTGGTCTTAGTGACCTATACAGCTGTATATCTATATACGCAAACGTTTACGCTACGTAAGTTCTGATGTTTAATTTAAAAATCGATTCTTGACTTGATAAAGCTAATCCATGTTATGTTGAGATTGAAACCTTTTTCTTATGATAATTTATTGAAGCGTAAATAATTGGATTTTATGATCATTAAAATAGCAAATTTTGATTATTGATCGAAAGTAAAAAATACTGTTTTTTATTAGCTTTTCATACTTATTGTTACACTATTCAAAAAATTTTATTTCTACTAGCAATTTTTAATGCATAACATTCAATTGACGACTCATACAAAAATACAATAAGTAAAATCAGCTATTCACATTTGAAATTCGAAATATACGAAAAAAAAAATTGCACAGTAAAAGAATAATAGCCTTTTCATACAACTTTTGGCCTTCATTAAACTTTTATTTTATATTTGTACTTGAAGTATGTATTTATGTGGTGAATCGGTCGATATGTATGAGTGTGTATGTGTGTGTACAACGTGTAGTACGTGATGTTATATATGTGCATTTAAACCGCAAGTGTAAATATAAAAAAAGAGATGTTTGAGGAAAACACATGCAGCTAATATCGTTTGTTTACAAATTTCATTAAGCACAATAGCTTTGTGTTCTATACTAGAAAAATAATAGCGGAAAAGATTTCAAATGTAGTTGATAATTTTTGATAATTTTGCTAAGTGATAGAGCTTTATTTTTTTTCTATTAAGATTTCATTATCACAAATTAATATTCTGATTTAATTTTCATTTAAATAATTTGGGCAACATTTAATCAGAAATAAAATTAATGTCGGAATACTTAAAAGGAACTAAAAAGTTTTTTTTATCTAATCAAACCTATCAAACCGTTAGTTTTTCTAGACTACAAGTTTTCACTAAAAAAAGGTTGTGTACCACCTACATATATACGAATGATTCACGTAATATAATATGAAGTAATAAGTGTAACAGCTAGTCAGTGAATTAGATCCGTTACATTTACGCAATATTAATATGTGAACTTTATTATTTTTTTTTCTTTTTTACTTACCAATTGGCATTTTAATATCAACATCAGATAAATTTCCAAAAACGATGACATTCATTTCCGCTCGATTTGGTTGAACGTTAAAATTGACTTCGGTCTCATTGATGAGACTTACTTCGTCAACAAGTCTTTCCTACCAATGTAAACAGAGAGAAGCATAGTTTTAAAAATACGTAATACCACGTTTTCAAATCTTTTTCAAGTTAAGCGACGAGTTTTCTTATCGCAGACAATGGTGTTGAAAAAAAAAAGGAAAAAGAAAAAGAAAGAAGTATAAAAAAAAAAATCTTATACCCGTAAAAAGTTAAGTGCAGGTGGTTCCTTATCGTCAAGCTCTTTGGTAATGTCATCGTTTGGTTGCAGACTTTTTATGAACATTTTTTCTTTCGTACCAAGATTACTTTTGTTGCCGTTTAATATGGTACATCCTATTGTTACCGAAAACTGAAAAAAAAATGAATAATTTTTTATTGTTTATGGACAAAAATTATTAAATATTTTAATTTAATATGTTTTTATCGATTAATCGAAACTAATTAATATTTACCATGCATTTATTTTTAATATCCTCAGAGTCTTCTGATTTTATTGATTCTTTTCGCAATATTTCAGGCATAAAATCTTTTTCAAAAATAAGTCCCGAACCTGTTCCTGTAAATAAATTTCAAATAGTTATATAGTGATATTTATTAGCTAAGAATATATTTTTATTGCACCCTAGGTTATCTCATTCCATGATATAATTTGTTTATGAACGTCAATGCAAGTTTAGTGTTTGTTAAGACTTAGTTTTTTTTTTTTTAAATCTGCTACTTTTGATACACGAGCTTCCGGTCAACAAACTTGAACGATGTAAACAGATCAAATGCCAAAACATTTTGATGTACTTGCTTAATAATATGTGGACTTTTTATTATCAATGGAAATGAGTACGTGATTTTAAATGAATACTGGAATGAGATGTATAATAAATCTTGTAATTTTGTTAGTTTTTAATATTTTTCAAAAAATTATATTTAAAAAACTGATTATATCATATAACGGTCAAGATAATTTTAAGAAATAGCATTCAAAATTAAAGATTACTAATGTAAATATTTGCAAATTTCATTTTTTAGTAAATTCGTTTAGCAAAAGTCATTATTTGATTTTAAAGTTAAATGAGTATTTAAATAAAAAATTGAACAAAATTTTATATTTAAAAAAATATCCTTAATCCTCAAAATTTACAACATAAGCTTTCTTATTACTCACAATTAAACTATAAAAAAATTATTTGCACAAAATCTCCTTACCCAATTTCCACGTCACTTGAACAACATCTGATTCTTCCTTCCTCGGAACTTTACCCTCAACACAGTACCTATCAAAAAACAAAACCTCTTTATATAATTAAAAATCAAACCTCCATCTCCCCACACATAAAATCATAAAATCCACCTTAGACATCTTATATCACCAACAGAAAATTCATGATAATCTTCTTGTACAGGCCTTACAACAGGTTTCTCATCAGCATCCAAAATCCTCCAAATTTTAGTAGGTCTTATAAGTACACCAACACCAGTCTCATTAGCCCCACGAACATCAAAAATCAAAACACTTAAAATCAAAGCAATTAACATAACATTAAACTTATCCATGATAGTAACACTTGTTTCAAAGCAGGGAAGAGAATATATCTGTCGTCTCGTTCGTGAACGAGTATAATCTGACTGTTACGGGTCCGTGTGATCGTCTTGTACTTATAAGCTGCGATGCGCTTGTGCGGGGCCCGACCAAAAGTAAACTTGGGCGCAGAAAGAAAGAAACGTGCCGCTATACGACGATATTATATACCTAAATTGCGCAATGATTATCGTTACTTATATACTGCGACGGGGGGGACTCTTCTTTATTTTACCTGCGTTGGCACGTTTAGATTTGCTTTGCTTGTATATTACCTACTACTATCTTGTTCGTTCTTTCGTTCTGTTTTTTGCTATATTTGCACCTTTTACTTTAGATTATTGGGATGTGCGGAGATTATTGTTTGTTGCAATTTTTAAATTCCGGATGTGAGTGAGAATGGCTTTTTGTTTTATGCATTTTTTGTTTTGCGCGACTGAAAAGACTGATATCTTGTGCATGGGAGTTGCGCCTCCTTTTTTTTCTTTTTTTTTTTTAAACATGTGTATTGTACCAAAACTATCTTGATTTTTTTAACTACTTGTATTTAAAAAAATTTTTTTTATTCAAAATCCAAAAATATTTTTGATGACTCGTTGTAAGCTTGTACGTTTTCAATTTTATCCCATATATTTTGTCATAGAACTAAAAGGAAATTATGTCGACGACAATATAGCCTTGTTTTCGTTATATGTACCTACACTTTGCAATTACTCAATAATTTTGTTTGATTATCGACAAGCAATTTAGGCACGTCTAGGCCATTCACACACATACATACACAAGTTATAGTTTTTCATATACACCTATAACTTTATCAGAACGAATCGCAGTTTATGAATCGTAGCTTCATAACACTATGTATAGTAACAAAACTAACGAAATATCGTATATCCTGTTAAATATTTATTTTAGGTAAAATTATCAGTTGTAACTGACTGACTGACTGACTGACTCGACTACATACGGAACAGTTCCGGGGAAAAATAATCATCATTTTGCGGGATCTAAGAATTTAAAGATAATTTTCAGAGAAGGGATATAATGACGTGTATGTGTGTAAATACATAAACCTACGTCTGGGTTTTTTAAAAAAATGAAAGTGGAGCGAGATTTGAATTTACGTAATTGACTAGGAAATAATAATAATTATAAAAAATATAAATGACTTATTGTATGAAATATGAATAATTTTTAAAATATTGCTATAGGTATAATGAAAAACTACAGAATAAACGTTTTAAAACGTGTTTAGTTTATACATATAGCTAAAGATTAATTTTATTAATAGATTAAAATCACACACAAGTCTCTTTTGTGTCGAGTTTCTAACAACTGTTTGAACTAAAATGCAGTTTAGAATCACGGTCGGGTGTGTATAAAAATAAACATATGTACTTGTATATATATAAGTACCATACTATGTATTTCTTATATTGCGCGAAGTGTCTGGTTTAATATATTGTCATGTCTTTTCATTTGAATTATTATTTTCTATTTTTGTTTTAACACCACGCTTTATTTTTCAACAAAAGTAAGATATATTGATTTTTTAATTAACAATACACGCAAATCTAAAGCATTTATCTTTAATTTAAATATTATCATTTTATTTGATTCAAAAAACTCACGTATTACACGTTTTTTAGTCGTCAATGTGTAATTTCTCAAAAAATCAAATTTATAACAAAAAAAAAAAAAAATTATACCAACAATCTACCCTTAACCTAGTAACTCAATCAAAATTTTTTAATAACAATTTTCAGTTTCCCTGCCGTCTACTCAGCCCGACAATTTTCTCGGCCACCAGTCGCAGCAACGAGCTAGTATCACACCCGTGCCAACCTATGCTCCACCACTAGGTCATCAAGAACAACTTGAACCACCTCAACCACCCCAACCCCAACAACAACAACAACAACAACAACAACCAGTTCAAGCGCAAGCTTCAAAGTCAAGCTACTTCACCTCGATATTATCATCGCTACCAAGCCTTTCGCTCTCAGCAATTACCGGTGAAGAACCAAAAACCAAACCAACTCCACCTCCTGTTGATCCTAATCCAACTTATGCAGCGTTTGCTGTACCTGCACCACTACCAAAACAACAACAACAACAATTAGCAGCGCAATATGGTTATGGGTACCAGGAGGTAGTACCTAATCCATCTGTTGTATCTGCGCCGCCGTTGCAGCAATTATCTGCACCGCCTTTGCAACCACCACCACAACAATCGGCCCAACCACCACCTACTTTTCCACCTAGTGGAGGTAAATGTTAAAGATTGTGATTATTTTTAAGTCAAAATTTTATTGGTTATTTAAATTTCTTTTTTTTAATTGTAGAAGGTTACTTTTTTTTTAATACAATGTATGAATATTTTTTATAATAGTCGAATTTAATAAAAGAGTCACGAATAAGATTTTGACAAATAAGTTATTAAATGATACAATTCTTTTTTCTTTAAAATGAAAAATAGTTTTTTTTATCTAAAAATAAAATATGTTTGTCACGCATTCTTATTAATTATATTATCGTTACGTAAAAAAAAAAAAAATATTAAAAAAATTTCTTTTATCTCTAAAGGTGCAGGATCATATCGACTGGGTAACCAACGTCGTCTAAAATACGCACCACCACCGGATCTGACATCCTCAACGACCCAGTCGCACTTCCAGGTCCCAACCAACTTCCCAGCCCAGCCAAGTGCTCCCTCTACCATACCTGCATTCTTCAACCCTCTCGCTGCACCCAGTCCTCAACTAGGCTCCCCAACCGCACCTCTACCGAGTGGTCCACCATCGAGCCAGGGTAGTTCACTCCACAGCTCATTCCGCAGTAGTCCAGTCAGCGCTGCTCCACCATCCAACTACGGATTTCTTCCTCCTGGACCACCACCACCACAAGTATCCAGCAATTTTGGACATAGCGCACCTCAAGCTATACCTTCGCGTCTAGCAGCTGAGCCTGCAACCCCACAGAATACACCTGCTGACGCCTTCTCTGGATTCAGTACTTATAGACAGACTCAGCCGGAACCAAACCTATTTGGTCTTCTAGGACAATCCGTAGGCCAGCTCGAGTCCATCCAAGAAGTTGGTATACCTCCTGCTACCACCGATCGTACCTTCAGCCCGATATCTGCAGCGAAGGTAACCGAACGACTTGAGAATCTGATAGCTGCAGAACAAAGTGATGACTCCCAGTCTGTGAAGTCCGAATTATCAGCTGAAGTAGCAAAGATCACTGCTGGTATTCCAGAACCAGGTAAATCAGCTCAGCCACCAGTCATTGACGATCTCACTGAGATCGATCTTAGTACCAGTGACAACTCCAACGAGGTTGTCAGGAGTGACGAGTCTTCGCACTTTGATACATCTGTCGGTAACGACGACGATCTAGCAGCAGTCCAGCTTATCGAGGAGCCACAGCTTATTCCAGGCCCCCGACCACTAGCCTACTTATTCAATAAGCCAGAAAAAAAACCAAGTGAACCTGTTGCTCCCCCGAGTTTCTTCACTCCTAGTTTTCAACCTCCTCAGCAGCAACAACAACAACAACAGCAATATCAACAGCAACAACATCAATATCAATCGCAACAACCGTTCACTGATCCATTCTCCTTTGCTCATTCGGAGTCAAAGCGTCCAATAAATGAACCCGTCCAGCACGATATAAATCAGCATCCTCAAATCAAAGCCGATGAACCACGAGTTGAGCCTCCCAGCATTCCATTCTACCAAACCAATGCTAATCTAACGCCTTCCTCAATCTGGGATCCCATAAACCATCCCCAACAAAATCAATCTGCTCCACCACCAAATCAAATCTATTCCGCTCCACCAGTTCAATCCTCTCCACCAACATTTTTCAATCCATCCCAATTCGCTCCACCATCATTCCCAGCATCAAATCCAGTCACTTCATCATTCGCTCATGTCCCAGCGCCTGTTGGTGCCTTCCTCAGTAGCGGCAGCAACAACGTCAGCACAAGCAGTACCAGCAGTACACCAAGTAGTACCCAGCTACCGTCTATACCGCAGCCGGACAGCTCACAATTTAATGTGGTACCCGAACCAACGGGCTCAGCGACTCTCAGTCCTGTTCAGATGTCAGTCAGTCCTTTGACTAGTCGCTCACCACAGGAAACCGTACCACCGAGTTTGGAAAATCTAGTTAGTTATTTTATTTCATTTGGATTGTTACAAAAGATAAAGTAGATTAAATGGTTTAATTGTTGGATTTGCGGTTTTTAGGCAGCAGGTCTTCCAGAAAGACAAATGCAGTACCGACCGGTTTATCACCACTGGTTCTACCGCCGTGAGGTGGAGGCCAAAACATTATGGTTACCTTTTTCGATGCACGACAGTTTAAATCTTGAAGATGTTCATAATTCGAATGAAATCAGTCCTGAGACGAAAGTAGCTACTGATGGAGGAAGATACGATGTTGAGATTTTGAGGTGAGTCTCTTCTAGTAAATATTTATTTTCAAAATTATTACATTCTAATGTTTTTTTTTTCTAAATTAGGCGTCAGCGATCTCCAGTATACTGGACAGGCCCAAAAACCGAAGTACGTCGTTGTTCCTGGTTTTATAAAGGTTCGACGGAATCACGGTATACTCCTTACGAGGAAAGTGTAGCTGCAAGACTCGAAGAAGAGTTTAAACAAGCTTGCACTAGTAATGTGTGGAATAGAAGAGTCGAGTTGAACAATGGCGAATATATAATGTTTCATAGTTCTAGTGCTCAGGCACATTATTTACAGCCTACGACGCCTGAACTTGCTGCATCTTGGGGAAATAATTCGGTAATTATAAATTTTTTTTTTTTTCAATTAAGCTGCATTTTACTATTGTGACTGGTTGATGGCACTTGATTGTATAGTTAAATTCACCTTGAATTTTTGTATTTTATTATGCGAGCAAAGTGCTGCATGTTGATTTTCACTTTTTATGATTATCGAGTCATCGATATCATAATAAAAATTTAAGTTTAAAAATGCACCAAGAAATTAGCTCACATCTCCCTATATATCACAATCACACAAAAACAATATCGAGTTGTCATCAGCCACCGCAATATACATAAAATAAAGCTTGTTGCTATATATGCCTGATGTGTTCACATACTCGATAACCAATCCCAAAAATGTATCCACGCACGGTTCTTTTGGAATCCTTGCCAAAATGCAGGGTTCAGAGGACAATGCGTATATGCAGGGTTCAACAAGTCGACCACGCATCGTCAAACGTGGTATGGACGAGTTCAACATCGATGAAGGCGAGCCAGAAAAGATAGATCACATTCTCTTCCTCGTACATGGTATCGGTAGCGTTTGCGATCTCAAATTCCGTACAGTTGAAGAAGTTGGTGAGTTTCCATTTATTACTTTCCTCTCATCTTTCTTTTACTTCAATAATTAACAAATCTATTATTATTATTATTATTATTATTTGTAGTGGACGAATTTCGCAGCATAGCATTACAATTGGTGCAGTCTCATTATCGTAGCTCAAGTGAGCAAGGTATAGTCAATCGTATCGAGGTGCTACCAGTCTCGTGGCATGCCACCTTACATTCAGGCATCGACAAAAAACTTCAAGTCATAACGCTAGAAAGCATACCTAAATGGCGTCATTTCACCAACGATACCTTACTCGATATATTGTTCTACACGAGTCCGGTGTATTGCGAAACGATTATGCAAACTGTTGGTAACGAGCTTAATCGGCTCTACGCGCTTTTCAATCAGCGTAATCCTGAATTCTGCGGTAATGTCTATCTTGGTGGACATTCTCTTGGCAGTCTCATCGTTTTTGATCTTTTGTGTCATCAAAAACCAGAGGAGGATGAGTTGCCTGAGACTAATGGTGCAAGCACAGAGACGAATGACAAGGTAGTTATAATTTTTTGCAAGCTCGTTATTTTTTTTACTTTAAAAGTAGAATTTTAATAAAGATAACCGTTTGTTTGAATAGAATCACGAAGAGGGCACACTAATCAAAACTGTGCCAGTGTTAAAACGCAAGCTCAGCAAGAAAGTAAGCTACGTGATGGGATCGGCTGGTACCGGACAGCCTTTCATCAATTACCCTCAGCTGGCATTTGCACCACGAGCCTTTTTCGCTCTTGGTAGCCCAATCGGTATGTTCGTTACGGTACGTGGTATCGATAATCTCGGCGAGGACTTTGTTCTACCCACCTGTCCAGCTTTCTTCAATATCTTCCATCCGTTCGATCCGGTGGCCTATCGCGTTGAGTCTCTGGTTTATCCCGAGGCACATAAATATCGACCTATGTTGATTCCTCATCATAAGGGTAGAAAAAGAATGCATTTGGGTAAGTACTTTTCATTCTATTTAATTTATACTACGTAATAGTAGGAAGGTTTTGTTAAATTGATGATTTTATTCTCGTTTTAGAATTGAAAGAAACGATGGCGCGCGTTGGCGCAGATTTAAAACAAAAATTAATCGAATCGGTGCGTAATACTTGGAATTCTGTGTATCAACTGGCTGTGTTCCATAAGCAGGACAACCAGACGTTAGAACAGGAGATTGAAAAAGTTGTTGAAGAGCAAATGAGTAATCCGCGAGAAAAATCTGAGCACGCGAATAATGATGAGACTGGAGTCGATTTGAAGATTGGTAAACTTAATGGTGGAAGGAGAATAGATTATGTACTGCAAGAAGCGCCTTTTGAATATATCAACGAATATATTTTTGCTATGACCAGTCACGTTTGTTATTGGTAAGTTTTATTATGATAAAAAAAAATTTAATTGCTCTGTATAAATAAGATGTAATAATAAAATATTGTAATTTATTATTGCAGGGAGTCGGAAGATACTATGCTCTTAATTTTAAAGGAAATCTACGGATCAATGGGCATTGCAACCGACGCACAACTACCCCAACAGTCTCTTTCTATAGAGCGAGTCTCAACTCCTACGATGTCAGCCTCGTCCAGCAATGCGGCTTCACCTACGCAGCCTGCGCAACTTTATGGTATGGATCCTACGTCACCAATTACGTCGAAACCCGTTGGACCACCACCAACCACGGGATTTGTTAGGAAATCTTGATCCGTGACAAAATTGCGCTACCAGTCGTGAGCATTTTTATATGATAACGACTTGATTCGTTAAGATCGTTTGATTCGTAAATGAATTTTAGAAGATATAAAGGTCGTGTTCTTTTTTTTTGTCTTGTTAAATGAATATTTAATCAACAATAGCCATTGTTTGTTATTTGAGATGTATATTATTAATGAAATTTTGTTGTGTTTGAATACTTGAGTGAAAAGTGATGTTATTTTCCAGTAGGTTTTAAAAAAAAATTATTATTTTTTTCTTTACAATAGTTAGGAAATTCTAATTAAGATTTCTATTTTGATAATTAACAAAAGTTTTATATCCTTTTGCAGCAATGATATACTTTAAATATGATATGAAATAAAATTTCATTTAGCAGATTGATGAAATTTTTACAATGCATATATTTATGTTATATAAAATATGGCAATTACAGCAAGCTATAGTAGTAATTTTGACTTATTTTCAAATACATCTAGCTAGTATATAATAGTTTAAAATAAAATATATGTGTCTGGCGTAAATAACTTTAGATAATCGTTACAATTAAAACTGCAATTTCAATTGTAAGCGGAGAAGATATATTTTTTTAAAAAAGAAAAAAAAATATATTCTATATCTAAATATATATCAAAATATTTTTATACGACTGACTTTTATTGTTTACCGATGTATAAGTAAATACTAATAGTTTTTTGATTTCCTACTCTACAGAATTTTTTTTTTTTTAAATAAACGTCATTAAAAATAATATTTGATAAAAGAAGATATGATTAAAAAAATTTTCATTATTTTACTGAACGTTCCACTAGACAGTAATTGTGTTCTTAAAAAATGTTCAACTGCAAATTGTAAATTCTGATCAGATTGATGCAGGCGTCGCCTTTATAATTGTTGACAACTATTGCAGGAAATAAATTTTTTTTTGTAATTATAGTACTTTTTCATATCTATTGTCTGATTATATACAAGTTATCATCAAATCAATTATAATTAATTTTGTTAAAAATGTATAGTTATTTAGTTTTCATATAAATGTTATATCATCTTGAACGTATTTGTATAAGCAATGTAATTTTTATAAATACAAAAAAAAAAGAAAATTATTAAAAAAATTAGTGTATGCGAGAATTTGAAATAAGTGATGGTAAAACAAAAATTAGAATGAAAAATATTCTCTAAGTAAAAGACTGTGAGAAGTTTGACTGATCACAGATTTATAACATATAATCGAGTTTGATCATGGAAAAACTCAGTGTTTGTAGAGCTACTTGATGAATGAATGAAATTTTATTAAAAATAATGTATTCTTATAAAAAATTTTATTTCTTACATATTATTATCCCTTTTACCCCAAAAATTCCATAAAAATTTTATTCAATTAACAAAATACATATCAGACAACTTTTAAAATTTAATTTTTTTTTTTTAAATAAACAAAGGCAACAACAAAAGAGTCATCAATCAGTATCGTTTGAATTTCTCCATCGATTCACTTTTCTAAAACTCATCATTACCATTCTATTTTTTTTTTATTTTCTATAAACCGATATTCACACTTAGCCTACCATATATATTTTAAATAAGTCTAAAAGAGTGACACATATGAGCTCACTTTTATCACTGCGTCGGCATCAGCATCACGACTTTTCGGGTTATTGCACAGAATATATAAAAAAAATTAAGCTTGCTTAACGTCACCCCAGAGCAAGAAATAAGAAGCCAAAATATACGCGTTTGTCTATAGATATATATCTATATGTATGTATGTATGTAAATATGTATGTGTGATGCCACCGGGGAAATCCAAGTCGCACCAAGATATGGACGCTTTGAATTATTTACTCGCTGTATATACGAGAGTCTAATATAACGTCCCTTCTTCTTTTCCTTTTTTTTCGTATATTCTAGTAGTGCAATGTGCTTTCCCTCTTCTCGTAAATCTTGACCTGTTCGCTCTCTGGCAATTTCATTTTTTTTTTTTTTTTTTTACAAAGAGTCAAGCTTTTCCGCGACTTCTTTTTTTTTTGCAATTAGAAATGACAGATAATTTATATGCTATAGATCGGCAGAAAGAATATTGTTTTATTTATTGAGTATGAAATTTTACTATGAAGATATATTGTCGATTGTATACATATTTAAATGTTGATTTATTTATATTTTATTGGGTTTTGTATAGGAGTCTAACATTAACATTTTATCCAATATAATCCTAAATTTTTTAATTATTTAAATCAAATTTGCATCATTTGATACTAATTTGAAAAATAAAAATTATTTTTAGTATATTATTTATTACCATAAACTGAATTATTGCAAAGGCTATTGTTTTCAAAATATACCAAATGCTTATACGAAATCATATTTATCGATCGGATAAACATAAAGTACCTGTAGATTACAAGGCAAGCGTTATACAAATGCTCTGAGAGAGTTCATTTCATGCTCGAGTAAGCAGTGAGAATCCCTTGTTCGTGAATACATATATCAAAGATCTTTATACCTTCATTAAGATGGATATTCTATTAGTTCGAGTTACATAATCGATAAGGACATTTATCTTGATTTTCTCAATTACAGTGGTGATTTGTAAAATGAAATAAGATAATTTAATTATGATTTATTTAAAATTATTTATTAATTTTTATAAGTTTTACATTTTGTTAAAATTTTTTTGTAATAATTTTGTGGTGTTAATTAATGAGATTCTTTTGGAAGTACATTATCAGGACAGACACATCGACCTCCTGTGCACGTGCAACTACCGCATTCGCTATTGCTCTTGCATCCGGCCTCTATTATAACAAACACAATAAAAATCAATGTTAAATATATATATATATATTAATTAAGAAAAATTTTTGATTAATTATCAACAATTATTTATAAAAATTTGCTTATGGATAAATGTTAGTTTTATAAAAAGTTACTTACCAACAAAAATGTTGCCTGTTGTACAGATGATGAGAATCACCAAGAATAATAAAGAAACAAGAGACTTGATCATTTTGATTGTTAAGAGTTTTTTGATTTTCAGATAGACTGGTTGTTGTCAAATCGACTCGGATTTTGATTGTGATGATATTGTGGTCAGTAGCTCTTTTTATACTCATCGACATTATTAATAAGGTAAAAATTATTAATAAGGAAAACTTTGTAAATTAAATAAACAAGATAATATCTTATCATTGAATTTTATAATATATTACATTGCACATAATAAATATATTATATATATATATATA
>JAPYZE010000057.1:0-77381 GCA_030522805.1 Leptomastidea abnormis
TTTTTTTCCAGATGCCTAATCATATTAGCGATATTCTACTATACGTTTCAGACCTTGAAACTTCCCAAATAACTTTTTAATAATTAATTTTCAAAATCGTCCATAAGCGACTGTATAAAACATGATTTAGAAAGTGCGATTTTTCGACTGGAGAGGGCGCACCGAACGCTCACACACGGAGCGAATACTAACTGAGGAGATATCTATGCGCTTGCGAGTTTGCAGGTGGAGATTTTGGTGAAACGCCGCGTAGCGCCCGCTGCCGTAACTAACTTTTTCCCTTCTAAATCAACGGTTTTATACACAGTCTGCAACTCTGCAGTTACTTTTTAGTATTTCAAGGTTTGTATATTGATGTTGCTATATTGTACTGCAAATCACGGACTGCATACAGGTTTTATAAATTTGTTTTATAATCTTTTTATAACGCACTGCTACGTGATTTTCCAACAAAGCCCGCCATTTTAATCCTCTCCGAGCATTCGATTGCACGATCTCTGTTTTCCGCGATGCTGTGTATGGTTGTCTCTTGCCGCTGCTTGGCGACCGACCGGATGATCTAGAACTCCAGCACCTTTGCTTAAGTCCTAATTAATGATTAAAAATTACAACGAACATTACCTGTACTTAAACAAGAGTATCATAATTGAATGTATAAATATTTCAATCGTAGAATATGTTTTAATGACAAATACTAACTTCACCGCGAGGTCGGTAAATACTTTGAATAAAAATTTAATAAACGAAACTGATGATTTACGATACATTGTGCATACGTATATACTTACCTGTATCATTTGTATTTTAGCGGAAAAAACCGGGATTGTTTGCTCCGAATGGTGTCGCTTATATCGGAGAAGCTGCGGCGAGTTGCGCGAGGTTCTGCTAGCTTGATTTGTTGACATCAGTAAAGTTTATTGTTCAATTAATATGTCTGTTTCTAGTCGCCGTCCCAAGTAAGATTTATTTTGGTCTAAGCAATATTTAAATGTTTTTCAAATTTATATTCATAAATATAAAATAATTTGAATTAAAAATCCTTAATTTTTGTTGTTTGGTTAAGTCATAAAGTTCTTGGTTTATTTTCATTTATTCCACAATAATTAGAATAACTGATCTCAATATCATTATTTTTTTTATTATTTTACAGCCTCAAGATTGGGGTTGGAGCTGTCGTTTGCGAAGAAGCTATTTTAAAAGGAGATATTACAATTGGTCCTCGCACAGTAGTTCATCCACGAGCCAGTATTATTGCTGAAGCTGGCCCTATTATCATTGGAGAAGGAAATATCATTGAAGAAATGGCAACTATAATTAACAGGTAATTTTAAAGAATTTTGCTTTACTGCTTTTATTATTTATATTCTCTAAATTATTGACTCTTTTAGGATATCTGCAGATCAAACTGCCACACCAGTTCAAATCATAGGAAATTATAATGTATTTGAAGTAGATTGTACTTGTGAAGCATCTAAAGTTGGAGATAATAATATTTTGGAAAGTAAAGGTAAAACAAGTCACAGTAAGTAACATTATTGAATTAAAAATATAGTATACAAAGTAAAAAATTTTTGATTACAGCATTTGTCAGTAAAGAGGTTGAATTGACGAGTGGATGTATAATTGGAACTAGTGTGACACTGATGCAACAAGAAATTGTACCTGAAAATACGATTATTTATGGTAGTGACTGTCAGCGGAGAGAAATGAATGACAAACCTTTTGTAAGTTACACTTATTTTTTAATCAACTTTATTCATTTTAATAAGACTTTTATTAGTCTTTCTTATTATTTTAAAAAATTTCATTTGAATACTTATATTTCAGCCTCAAATCGGGCAATTGGATTATTTAATGAAAATACTGCCCAACTATCATCACATTCACAAACCGAACATGAAACCTGTAAAAACTGAACCTTCAATATAGAATGCATGTTAAAAAAATTATTATATGCATACTGTACAGTATTTCTCCCACAAAAGTATATTTGTACACTTCAATGATGTGCAGAACATGCATTTGTATTTGTATTGAATGCAAGCACAGGACCAGAGTTCATTGATCTAGCTAAAAGAGAAGTTGGATCTTGGATGAATGACAGATGTATAGATTTCTGTTTTATCGATGAAATGCACGTGACCCTGCAAATAAAAAGCATCATCGGCAAAAAGTCAAAGCCATGTTTGGTAAAGAACATAAAATCGTAATTTACGACATCGTATGTACACGTCGTGATACGTCTGAGATTTTTGTAAAATATTTTTGTTAACAAAATACAATTATCATTATTATTATTTGTACAAATTATCTGTATTTATTTATTGCTTATTATTAATTAGTAAACAAATCTTCTTTTGACTAATCATCAATAAAATATTTAACATAAAAAAACGAATAATTTTATTGCTACTTGAATAACTAAGAAATAAACTTAAAAATATAAGCAATTGGAACAAGTGATATTGAAACATAATCCCTTTATCACTATATATTTCAAGTAGCGCGATCACTTTACATAAATAAATACAAAGTTTACACGCGGAGTAAATATTCATTAATTGAGTATGATACACGATGTAGGATACGTGCGTGTACCTACTCTCGACATTATTGTCCTACACCCACATACACACAGATAGACAGTCACCCACGCGCAACACCCGCATCATCTCTCGCAGGCAGCCGTCACGCTCTCGGCTTTCCCTCTTCCTCGCTACCGTTCGCTCATCAGTCTTTCTCGGAGCATATCCGCGCGAGAGTCGAGGGATATATATAGGAGGGATATATATATGTATGTATGTCTATATATATCACACACGAGTCCGCGACATAACATCGCAAAGAATAATAGACAGACACCGCTGCTGCAGACGGAGAGGCGTCCATCCGTCCGTCCAGATGTGTTAGCAATACCTACACACAGGCCAGGAGGAAAGTAGTAAAGGTGCAGTCTGGCCGGGACCGCGTGCAACGTGACAACCGGGAGGAGGAGGAGGAGGAGAAGAAACGAAAAAGGAGGTGGAGCGGGCGAAGCAAAGGAGGGACATATACGACGGGAAGTGTGTAATTGCAGCGAGCGAAATAATAGCAGCAAAACACCCTGGCCCTGGCCCTGACACGTACAGAAATAAACGCGGAATGCACGGGCCTGCTACCGTCAAAAGAGGAGAAGCTGGAGAAGGTGGGTCAGTGTCAGTACCCGCAGCATCAGTGGCTTGGATCTGCTGCTGCTGAGATGCCGTGCAGCGTGCAACTGCTGCGCGACAATGCCAAACCGCTCCAGCTTATATTCCGGCCCCTGCACCGACTGCACTAAGCCAGGCCCAAGCGCTGCTGCTACGACTTCCTCGCCATGGGCTCCAGGCTTAGGTGAGTTAACAAATCACCTATATACCTTACTCCTCCTCCTCCTCCTCCAATTTCTATGACCTGCCCTGCCCTGCTCTCCCTGCCTCCTCCGTCGGGAGCATTATCTTATCGACATTGCGCCGCTCTATTTACGTTTACGACCTCTCCTGTTCTCTTTCTTTCTTCCTCTCTCTCTCTTTTTTATTTGTGGAATGATTTAGTTGCAATTCTCTTTTGCCATTTATTGGGCCTTTAAAAGGGAGGCTGTTGATTCGGTGCAGCCTCAACATTGCTAGCTTATCAAATATTGTACTCCACACATTTTTATTCGATTACTATTGTATGTAAATTTTTTGGCTTAACTTTATTTAAGTGCTAACTACATGTGTAACGTTGGTTGTTGTTTTAATTGATACCGCACTTTTAATTGAATATAATTAAATGTTAAAAATTAAATAATTTAGCAATTTAAGCTTATTTCCCTTGTGGCTATTTTTAATCAAACTGTTTTTTCTGCTTATTCAACTTAATTTAATATAGTATATTGTACATATCAAGAGAACACCAAAAAATTATTAAAATAATAAAAGGATCTTGTTTAAAAATTGTTTTGAAACTCATGAAACATATTGCTCATTAGAAAGTCACTTAACATGCTGTTGAATTAAGTAGACAAAAATGGATTGCTTACACAAGCACTAGAAATTTATGATAATAAATATCTTTGTAAAAAGAATTGTTGCTTAACTTTTTTTATATTTTTATTTATTGAATTTTATTTATCAAACTGGTAAAATAAATAAAAATAACACTTTTAAAAAATTTTAGTTTTTTTAATACAGAGATCTTTTTACTAATCAATTTAAAATTTTCAGGGAAAATGTAAAGCAACTGTTTGAGTGCTTTTGTGAAGTAGCTCAACCAAATGAAGAAAAACCAGCATGGATACTCCAAAGGTATCCTGAATCTTACAATGATTCAGAGGTACTAAAATCTGTTCCTAAATTTGCATATCCCTGTGAAATACAAAAGTAAGTCTTACAATTAAATATAATTTAATTTAAAAAAAAAAAGTGTTCTAATAATCTTTTATCATTTCAGTGTAACAATCCAACACTTTTCATTTGTGCTCACAAGTGTAGACTCAAAATGGACTTTTGGATTTTGCCGACATGATCCAAAGACAGAAACAGCTTTAGTTGTTCTAAGTGCTTTACCATGGCACGAAACCTTTTACAAGTATGTTTTAAAATGCATCCTCATACAAAATAATTTAAACAAAAATTTTATTTAATGAATTATCTATTTTGTTAACAGATTATTAAATCACATAGCAACTTTAACAGCTAGTACTAATGCAGGAGATTTATGGAAATTTCTTGGAGATGTTTATGAGGCTACACTTCCAGTTTCTGGAGCTTCTGTCAGTATTCCATTGCCAGATTCAAAGACTGTTAGTATAAAATAGAAATTTAAAAATATTTAAAACAATAATATTATTTTTTCTTATGTTAACCATTTCAAATTTTAGATCTTTATTTTTCAAAGGCCAAATCAATTCCAATTGCCAAGTATACCAGAAAACGTGAGTATTTAAAGAGAAAAAGAATTGCACTATTTTAAGCAATGGCAAAGACCTCAAACTAAAATAACTTCTTGGTTTACAGCGGAATCTGACCGAGTACTTTAGCGCGGTTGATTCCCATAATATGATGATGGTTTTTGCCTCTATGTTGTATGAAAGGCGTATTATATTCACGTCAAAAAGGTTGTCAAGATTAAGTGCGTGTGTGCAGGCCTGCAACGCTTTAATCTATCCAATGATCTGGCAGCATATATACATACCAGTCTTACCTCTTACATTAACGGATTATTTATTAGCGCCTATGCCATTTCTCATTGGTGTACCACTCCCGATACTAGAGGTATTAATTTATAGATTATATTTAAAAAAATTTTAATTATTTACAAAATATAATGTAAAAATGTAATTTTTTAAAACTAAATATTTTTATTTATTTTTAGCGCGTGCGACAAAGTGATTTGGGAGAAGTTGTTATTTTAAATGCAGATAATAATACAATTGAATCTCCTTTTCAAGACTTGGAATCGTTACCTCAAGATGTGGTATGTAATATTTGAACTTAGAATTACCTTTCTATAAAATCCTCTTAACATGTATTAAATCCTATTCACAACTCAGCTCATAACATCAAGTTTTATGCTTACAAAAGAAAACTTGTTCAATTAACGAAATTCCTTTACACTTTGCTCGTACGCAGGTGACGAATCTGAGACGAGCGTTACGCAACGGGACGGCCCTGCTCGGCGATGGCGTATCCAGGGCATTTTTGCGCGCATTAGTTCAATTAACGGCTGGCTATCGGGAGGCGCTCACACTCCAACAAGGCCAAAATGACGAACATGTGCGCATCACCTTCGATCAGGAAGCTTTCGTTGAGAGTCGACCCCTCTCGATGCAACCATTCCTGCGCAAAATGCTCGAGCTACAGATATTTCAACAGGTGATTTTTCTATTTTTTTGCTCGAGATTTTTAATTAATTTTCAAATTAATATTTAATAATGAAAAGCTCATTTATCAGGGATTAGTAATCTTCTTTATTTAATATCTCAGATTCTTTTTCATATTATTGTATGTAAAGTTTTCTTTAAGTAATCTTACTTTCGGAGAATTGCCCGTACTCTCATTATCTCGAGCAAACACAATACGCCGCTACCTTAAAAATACAGCTACGGAGCTTCGTAGATCGTTGAAGCGTAAAAATAATTTGTAGCGAGCAAATATTTGCCTGTCTGTAAAATCATGACGCCCGAAACACTTGGTATCTCGATGAAGAAATACAGCCAGATAACAGCGTTCGACAGACTGACAAGCTAACAGTGGCTGAATGTGTTAATTTTCAAAATAGTTCCTATCAAATAATCTTATTAAAAAATAAATCGTATGTCAAATCGCGAAAAGTACCGAACATTAAATCTCCCAGAATTATCGATTGTACATCTTTTATTCGGTTATTCTCTTTGAAAGCTCTAGTATCGCGCAATATGCTTAGTTACTGAGGGCAGAATCTTTCGCGCAAGCGTCACGCTCCGCTTACTCGAGAGCAGCAAGCAAGCAAGAGAGAGATCGTTATCAGCCTCGAGATTTTTCATGCTTCCAGTTCATCGAGGAACGACTACACATGCTAAACTCCGGCCTCGGCTTCTCCGACGAGTTTGAAATGGAAGCCTGCAATTATTCGGACAAGTCTAGCAGTAAATTCATGCAACAGTACAGAGAATGGACTTACGCGATGCGCAAAGAGGGCTCCGCTTTTATTCGCAACGTCAAAGATAAAGTAAGTCCTTGTTTCAATTTTTTTTTTATAATTTTTTTTTTATATCGTGTTTAGTCTTGGTTTTAATATTGATCTCTTTTTTATCGCAGGCCAATCCAGCTGTAAAGTATGCCGTGAAATCGGTAAGATACTGAGATTTACGTCATTGGATATTGTTATATTATTGTTAAAAAATATTAATATTTAATTTTTTTAATTATTCAGGTGAAGGATAAAGGAAAAGACATGAAAACAGCATACAAAGGTCTAAAATGGAAAGGTAAGTAATTGATAAAGAAATCTTAAGAAACATTTAAATTTATCAAACTAATCAACATTAATATTTCAGGGCGTACTCCCCGGCCTGACAATAGTATGCGATTTCATCAACCTAGATCCGCACCAAGTTCACCAACGACTGATAGAAGGCCAATATCATTTGCTTCCCCATCGAAATCGCCCAGCGGTCTTACTCCCACGACTAGCTATCGAAAAGAACTTCGACTTCGTAATAGCAACGTCGAAACTAGGTAAATTATCTTATTGAATAAAGTTTTAAAATCACAGTTTTTAAATATTCTGCCTTAAAAAATGATCTTTAAATAAAAAAGACGTGTCTGAGAATTTAAAAAATTTACAGTAGGAAGCAGTATTCGCCACTGAATCCAAGTTCACCAGAGGATCCGGACTCGCCACCTGAAAGACTCGACATCGATCTAATGCACGAGCTGCGAGACGTTATTTTTCCAAACACTCCTCCGGTGGACCGAAGCGTAAGTTACTATACACACACGTCATATCTTTTGCTCTCCGTCGTAAGTTGATCGGGAATTAAAATATCAAGGTTTTTAAAAAGAGATTTCTCTTTATCTCTTATACATAGTTCGTGATTTTACAATCAAACATACATACTTATACTTACACACACATATATATACATACACGCGCACACACATTAGACGTCTAGTGCGACGTTTTATGTCGCTCTATTTCGTCTCAAGCTGCTTATCATTCATACAGCCAAACTCTTGCATACATATCCACACACTACATATTAGTATATCCTTGCTCTTTGCCTCGGTGTTGATATTTACCATATGTACACACCACTCGCACTTATATTTTTGTGTGTTTAATACACATGTGTTGTTTTGATTATAATTTTTAGATAAATTTTTCTTTCGTTATTTAAATTTTTTACCAAGCATGGTTTAATTTATTATTACGTCTCAAAAAGTAGAAGAGATCAGAGACATTGAGATTATATTTTAGTTATCTGAAATGCGTAGATGAGTGTTTTAGCTTTTTTTTAAAGATTTATTTTGGTTTTGGTTTTAAAGTCTCTCTCAAGTATAAGCAAACTGCGGATTATCGATACGAAAAATAAAGGAACAAAGGAAGTATGTTTAATATAATCATTATTAATATATCATTAAACGTCATCTTTGTGTTAAATGTCGCCTAAATAAGGTGGCGGGATGCAATATACACATATATTTAAAAAACTGTGCGCATCAAATTCTGTGTGTGTGTATGTGAGAGCGTATACGTGTGTGTATGTGTGTATAATTGCTGCGCGAAACTGAATATATCATTATAAAGTCAATTGCGTAATTTCAAGCTCTGAAAAAGAGAGGGAGAGACACGAGGAAACGAGAGAACATTGAAAACGTCATGTTTCACTAGCGGTAATGATAAGATTTTCCGACGCTATACAATATTTCGTTCTACAATTTTACTATTACATGATTCTCTTCGTTCTCTTCTGTTTGGATCTTGAAATTAACGTGATTAACTTAAAATGCGAGCGATTCTTCGACATTGGAAAAGAAAAAAATTTAATTATGATTATTTTTTGCATAAATTTTATTTTGCAATTTAACAAGCTGTCAAAATGAATTTAAAAAATTCAAGGACTATATAAAACAGAAATAAACTTTTCCAAGATGAGAGAATCGAGCTCGCCCTCGAGCCTAAAATCCATACAGAAAGCACGAGGGCGAGCAAGCCTCGCTGATTTCGGGCGTTTTCAGCTAAAGCCGGTGCGGAGCTTAGACAGCTTGAGGCCGGGTCGTTTACGGCACGGTCCACCCCCGGCACCAACAAGCACCAACAGCATCAGCAGTAAAAACAGCTCTTGTTACGAGGAGTACCAGCCACCAGGAATCTTGCCCCGGGCTTCAAGCCCCACAGAGACAGGTACTCCAGCAGCAGCAGCAGCATCCACGACGATGAAGCTGCTCCGACCCGCTGCTGAACGTACGCCTCTGGTAGACAACGCGCATCCACAGCCCGAGCGGCTCAGCCATGAATTTGTCAATCCATTCGTTGCTGCTGCTGGGCCGGTCGGGCTACGCACCGAAGATCCGTTCGAGCTTTACGCGAGTCCGATCAATCCAACCGACACTCCGGATATCCCAATAGCAGATCCCTTCGACACTAGCCAAGCCTTGAGTCCCTTCGGTATTCCCAATCCCCTGTTTCGCGCGGAAATCCCTCCCTTGCCCCCGGTCGTATCCTCCTCTTCCCTCTCGTCAACTTCGACTTCCGCTTCGTCTTCCTCCTCGCCACCCTCGCCAACCCCAGCCCCACCACTGCCGCCACCCTTGCCCGCTAAATCTGCCAATACACTAGGTACAACTCCGGTCGCCACCTCCTCCTCCTCCTCTTTGACGCTGACACCGCAGGCTAAGGTAATTTTTATAATGCTTTCATTAGACTTGCACGCACCCCCTTTTTTTAATTTTATCATCATATATAATTTGCTTTTCTGTTTTTTTTTAATTAATTTTTTTTTAATTTTAAGTGTGATTAAATCATAGTGTGATGATGATGAGAATGACACATATTAGTTTATAGGTATTTGCTTATTAAGAAAGCTTTCATTTTTTTGTTTTATTGTCGTTTAACGTTTTATGTTTTGTGCTAATGCTGGTTTCAAGTATACATCAAGATCTGTCATAAAAAAAATAATAAAACAAGTAAAACCATCATATTCACTCAATTCAATCTATTGATCTATAAAGCTTATACATTAAAATGCAATTTAAAAATAATCGTATATTAAAAAATCGGAGAAATATATCGGAGACTAGTCCCCTTCTGTAAGTATATAAAAACGAAAAAAAAAAACAAGAATCCTCTAATTTGCGCAGGAAACTCGTCCTACGGAGGTGCAAGATCTTATCCGTCTGGATTCCACGAACAGCGACGACGACTTCGACCCGCTCTTGTCAAAGTCATCCACGTCAAACGCAACTGGTGGTGGTGGCGGTGGTGGTGCCGTACCACGACAAATGAGTCAATCCCTCCACGTGGCCAGTAGTAGTAGTAGTAGTAGTAGCAATGCGGTAAGCCCTGGTGAACTCATGGCCGAGGGTTTGAGCAATCCGCTCTATCCCTACTTCACACCCCAGCAGCGACGTTCAGAACCTGCGGCTCCAACCCAGGTAGAAGCGACTTGAATAATTGACGAGCTTTTATTTGACTCCCACATCTGTCAATTTGAATTACACAACCGATCTCTTTTATTTGCTTAGTCAAAACTCGGCGATCTCGATCTGCTACAAGAGTACGGACTCGACTTCAACAAGTTTAGCTTGTCGAATGGTAACGCAGCCGTGGCCGCAGCTGCCACTGCCTCCTCTCGCATCATATCCCAGACCAGGCTCCAGCAGCAGCAACAGCAGCTATTACAACAGCCCGAGTCTGGCTATAGTAGCGCAAGCACAAGTCTTACCTCTGGTGCCAAGCCATTCGGCACTGCGTTCGGCAGCCAACAGACCGTCAAATCACCCAGTAACTGGACCAAGTTCGAGTGAGCTTTAATTTAAAATCCCACCCCACCCCTTCCCCCCCTTCCAAGCTCGCTCGGATGTATTACATATACATGCTACCGAGCCTAAACTAACTCTTAATGGATGATTTTTTCATTGTAAATTATTTTTTTCCGTTTTGTTTTTTTTTTTGTTCTTTTTGCGAAAATTATATTGCTTGTTTAAAGAAGGGGGTTGTATGTTGAGTATCTGCGATGATTTAGTGAGTGATTGAGAAACGGCGTGATGTCGAGATGAGCGAAAGACGAAACAGCGTAGGTCCTTGTAGTATCAACTTTAACTAGGGACTTTTCATTTTTTTTCCTTTTTATTGAAATTGTTATATAGCTTTGGTTAGTAAATGTTAGAGCAGTGATTTGTATTTAATAATATTTTTTTTGTGAATTTATTTGTCTACAAAGTGATTTGTCAGATTTTATTTAGACGGCCTATTTACTAATATCATTAGAAATGTGTTTTTGTTTATTATTGCATATTAAATTGTAAGGAATTAAGAAATTATGAGCATTATTTGAATTTACAAAGTTGATTATTGTTGAACATATTTTTTTTTTAATCGGATAATTTTAAAAAGAATTGTTTCATATTTTGTTAGCAATATATTAGATTTTATTAGGCTTCAATTAGATGTGGATTTTGTTATAATTGTAATCCTATATTTTATATATTTTATTGTACAGTTAGTCAAAATAAATGATCGACTAAACGGTTAAATTATGTTTGTAAGAATTCGTGTATACAGGGTCAATTAAATTATTCTTATGGCTCACGTTGACTCGTCTTTTAGCTAAGAAAGAAATAACTCGACAAAAAAAAAATTAAAAACAAAATAATTTTTACCTGCTTTATAGTATTTTCTATGTAAAATTTTGAAAACTTTTATTGATAATATAGTCAACTGAATTTTGTAAAGACTTGCATAGTATACATTGCCGTAAATCAAAATTAATTTGCTTCAACAAAACACCAATTAAATTTTAGTTATATGGTTTGGCAACATTTCAAGAGATGATTATATATTCAAATACTGTTACTCAATTGATAAAAATATTTATTTCACTCTCACTTGGCAATAATTTTCAATTAATTTTCTTAAAGCTTATTTAATGCAGTTGATAATTGATTAGCACAAAGTAATGATAATTTTTTATGCTAATTACTTGTAAACACACACTAATTTGTAATTTTATTTATATAATCATTTATTTAAATGATGAAAGTAATTTATTGATGAATAATTTGCAAATTGTAGTTAGATAGATCGCCTTATATGCATAAAAAGAGAATGGTCGGAAAGTAATTTGTCAATTCTTCAATTGAATTTCGTAAGGGAAGTCTCGTATCGACGCTTTCTAAGTCAAATAAGACTATGTCGTTGTATATAATATACGCGACGGCATTTCGGTCTAAATCGCATTGAACGAATGTAGGACATGTATGTATATGTGCATCGATGATTTCGTAATGGCCTGGTAGTGTGTGCCGATAGCAAGCTCGTTTATAATATTTTTTTTCTGCTTATTTTTCTAGTTTCTTAGCGTACAAAAATAATTATGAGCGAGACAAAGTCTTAGAAAATTTTTCAACAAATGTGCGCTTTTCGAAAAAAAAAAATTGTAAAACGTTTTTAATTTTAACGTTGAATTCATATTTCTTAAATCGAGATGCAACCTTAATTAATTTTATCAATATTTTTATTCATTTAGTTCGATTGTAATTTTGCAGGTAGTTTTTAATGAAAGGCAAAGCTCAAAATTTCTTAGCCTACAGCAGCAGTTTGGCAATTTTGTTGTGATAAGTACGCGAATCTAGCGTCTGTCCATGAATCAATTGCAAGAGAGCTTGCACGCAATTAGCTCGAGAGTGATTTATTTTAGGCGATAGAGAGGGAGAGCGAATGAGTATATTATGTAAAAGGAGAGCGAGTGAGTATGAAAGCGAATTTGTTGCGTGTCGGACTGCAGAAGTCAATCGCAATGAGCATCTCGCGCAGATACAACGAAACGGAGTCGGTCCAACTAAATGACTGAATTAAAATGCATTCTGTATAGCTGTTTATCATGGAATGTTTTAATTAGTTGCCCGATGCCGGAGATAACGATTCGAGATACTAAATAGGTAATTGATAAACAAACTGGTTTTGTTAAATTTTATTAAAATTTTAAGGCAGACGCAACGAGATATGATATTAGCTAAACTCTTATTGTTTCATTCACTTGCTGCAATATATTTTTACAATTTATATAAAAAAAAGCATTATGATGATAATAGGTGATAAATTTCTTACAAATGCATAATTATTTTTTTGTTCGCTTAACTGGAAAATTATTTATCGAAATTTTTAGATCTTATTAGTTTGAATTAAAAGATTAAGATATATCAGAGTACGCAGTACACAATCGGCGATAATTAACATGTTAGCTCAAATGGAACCTCTGAACAGCACAAGTTCCTCGTACAAGTCTTATATAGTGAATGCACGATTGAATGCGACATATCATTATGTGTAAATTCGAAAATTATGTACGCTGAAAATATAATTATACATTAAGAAAACTGTGTAATAGAGGTCTAGGACGGTCTCGGACCTCCGATATAGTAAAGGAGAGTTGCAAGCATCAAAAGCGGCGACGTTAAAACGATATAGATTATATATACATGAATATTTATGAGAAAAAAAATTCAATTGAACAAAGCATAATAATTACTCGTCGTAAATCGAGAGAAAGAGAGAGAGAGAGAGAGAGAGAGAGAGAGAAGAACGAAAAGGGACAATTTTAATTATGTGGCAATTGTGTCCTTCCGTTTTGTAAATATAATAAAGTGTCGATTAAACGATATAGTCCGAGAATGAAAGATATGGATCATTCCAAAAGTATAAAAAAAAAACTATAGACTATACTTACATATACATACGTGCACTTTTTTCAGAAGCATTAATTTTTATATTTCACAAATAATAAAACGCATAGTCGCGCTAGACCGCGACCGTCATCGACAATATACATAAATATATATTTACTTGAATTGAGTTTTTTTATATAGTTAAGTACGTCGTTACCAGTTTTTATTAAAAATTAAGCTTACCGAAAAAGTCAAAAGAAGAATCCGTAAAAAGAGCAATCATTCAAGCGAGTATATTATTTACATAGTTTGTATAGAAATACTCATGTTTTCTAAAAATAATCATGGCCACGCTCAAGAGTTTGAGTGTCCACAAACACTCAATATCTTTTTTGCGCCACGTTAATATTTCGTTTTTTGTTGAGTATAAGTTTTTAGGGATCGTGTAATATATTTGTTAACGTATATCTTTCTATATATATACATAAAATTGGCACAAATAAATTTCAACATAAAATATCTGATTTTTTGTTATCGCACACCCTCCTTGTCATGCAAAGTAAAAAAAACACATCTTTTCCAAAAATCCAAGGCATTTTATTAATAAATAAAATATTGAATATGATAAAATTCGTTCTAGAAAAATTGCTTATAAAATTTAACAATTTACATTGTCCTCAGAGCCTCCATTGCTTCAATCAAACTTCTCATCTCACCTTCGCTATTAAGTAACTTTTCTTTGTCCGTCTCTTGCACTGCAGCAGGAACTTTAATTTGATAATCCGCCGAGGATATAGCTTGTTTTAATTTCTGTACAGTACTATTTAACTGCTCTTCCTTTTTCTTTAATTTTTCTAATTCCTTTACCGGATCAATTAGACCCTAAATCACATTAATTCCTCATTATTAATAATTAGTTTTGAATTTCAAATATTTAAAAACAGTCAATACATTTAAAAATAAAGCTTTACCTTTAACAACAGATGAATCTGAAGTTTATCAGATACAGTGATAATTGCACAACCAGTTGGTGGTTCATCTAGGCGGACGATCGAGTACGCCAGCGTACCGATCACGTCAGAATACTTGGAAACCTTGTCCCTGAGATCTGCATCGCTACAGACGAAATAAGCCTCGGTTTTCGTTTTATTTGGTATATTGTAAGTGCCTCGCGACGATCTAATACTTCTTACGACTTTTTGGGTAAAATCGATGTTCTTCTCCAGCTGCTCGTTTCTCCAGGAACACTGTAACAGTAATTAATCATATTCAACTCAACAGACACTTTTATTAAAATAATAAAGTATTGAAATGCATACCTCCGCAGTAGTAGGATAAGGACTGACACAAATACTGGGATAGACTAAAGTTTTACGAGGTAATCGTTGGTAAAGCTCCTCGGTAATAAAAGGCATAAAAGGACTGAGCAACCTCAAACCCACATCCAGAGCTTTGAACAGCACGCGTTGGGCTGCCTGCCTTTGCTGTTCAGTACCAGTCTGAAAAACTGGCTTCAAACATTCCTAAAAAATTTACATTATTATTAACTAATTAATATTAATAATTATTGTTTCATTATAATCAAAATGAAAAAAACATACTAAATAAACATCACATAAATCATAGAGCCATAAATTATAACAGGCTGTAGTTGCGGCATTGAAGTCGTACTGAGCAAATCCTTCATCACAAACTTCAGCAGCATAGCTCACTCTAGATAGCATCCACAAATCAATACTAGATTCGTTTCCAGTGAGCTACAGAGAAAAATAAAACGTTTTAAATTTTTTATGACAGGTAAATTTAAAAACAGCTTTAATCAAATGAAAAAAAAAATTACATCAACACAAAGCAACAATCACATTTTTTTTCATTCACACATTTTTCATTTATTTCAATCCAATTTCAAGTCTGCAAACATCAAGCCTTCAACCCAAAGCAAAAAATGCAAAAAGCAAACAAAAGCCATATCACCTTAAATCCTCCACTACCACCACCACCAGCATTAACACCCGCAGCCTCGAGGCAGTAAGAGAGAATCCTTCGATTCTCGGGACGGAAAGCTCGGCGCTCCTCGGATCCGAAACGGTCCAGGTGAGCATACCATCGAGCAAGATGAGGTCGACACGCGAGGACTTCAGGTCCAAGGCAGCGTTCGGCTGCCACATGGGCCTTTACGTCAAGCTGCGAGGCTGTGTAGCCGTCCAAATAAGGATACTCGGCGAGATAGCGGTCGAGCGAGCTCTGGACGCAGGGCTCGCTAAGCGTGCTCTCGTACCAGTCGCTCTCCTCCTCTTCGGCAAACCCGTTTTCCTACGTGAGCCTTAGCTACATTCAGTTGCTCGAGCACTTGGAGGATAGAAGTTGCAAGGATAGCTGGATACACTAATAGGGATGGCTGAGATGAAGTAGGGCAATGGTTTCAATTACAAAATATGAATGATGAAAGCTACGATGAGATAATAAGACAAACTAAGGTGAAGTTAGTTAGGGGTGTGCAAAAAGCAAGGTTCTGATTTATACTATACCAATCCGGTTTAGATGCTATTTTATTACCCAAGTTAACTACAAAATTGAGATATGATTTTTTTACCTTGACGTCTTCAGCCTCGTCGTATTTGAAACCATCGCCAAAGTACGTCAGCGCAAACTTGGCTGCGTTCCAAAGTTTATTGCAAAAGAATCGGTATCCTTGCACCCTTAAGATATCAAGATTGATATCCCGGCCTTGAGATGTATAGGAGCAAAGTGCAAAACGCAACGCGTCTGTACCGCACTCAGGGATACCTTGAGGGTAATCGCGCTTCTGGCCTTCTATTGCCGTTTTCAACTCTTTTGGATCTAAATTTGATTCCTGTAGCTGCTTATGGAGATTCTAAAAGTATAAATGAAAAACGATTGTTTTTTAGTATAAAATTAAAATATTGTAATAGCGATTTATCAATTTACCTCTAATGTAGTGCCGCGAATGACGTCCATTGGATCAATTACATTTCCTAAAGATTTGCTCATTTTTCGTCCATGAGCATCTCTCACCATAGCATGTAAGTACACTTCTCTGAAAAATTTATTGCAATATTAATTTAAATTATTTTATAATAATTACATATAAGAAATGTATTTGAGCTTACTTGAAAGGCAGTTTTCCTAATAACTTTTTTCCTAAAAACACCATTCTAGCAACCCAAAAGAATAAAATATCGTGACCTGTTTCAAGTAATGTACCAGGATAAAAGGCTTGGAGCTCTTCAGTCTAGAAAAACAAATTTCATGTTTAAGTAATTTTTAAAATATTGAATTAAAAATTAAATAATTTTTACTTAAAAATTACCTGGTCTGGCCAACCAAAAATTGAAAATGGAAATAGCCCAGATGAAAACCATGTATCTAAAACATCTGGATCTTGATTGAGCACAATCTTATCTTTGTTTACACCCAGTTTTTTAGCTGCTTTTTCTCGTGCTTCATTCTCAGATCGAGCACTGACCCATCTATCATCCTCTGAGATCTAAAACAAAAAGTATTAATAAATTAAAATCGAATAAACAGTTAAATTTATACTTAAAAAAATATAATTGCTACAAATTTATAGTTGGCATATTTTTCATAAATAAAAATTTGTTTACCTCTAAATTTTCACCATCAATAGATATATAGTATGCAGGGATACGATGACCCCACCATAACTGTCGAGAAATACACCAATCCCTAATGCCCTCCATCCAATAATACCAAGTTTTCTTAAATTGTTCAGGAACAATTTTAAGCTCTCCACTTTTTACTGCTTCTGTTGCATTTGCTGCCATTTCGTCGCATTTGATATACCATTGAGGCTTAATAAGTGGTTCAACTATGTCTTTAGATCTGCTACAAACAGGCACAACCATAGGATTGTCTTTAATTTCAACAAATAAATTTCTATCAGTTAATTCCTTGATTATTGCTTTTCTGGCATGGAAGCGTTTCATTCCCTAAACACATTTGTCTCATAAGTTATAAAATCAAAGTAAAATTATTGATTCGAATTTAATTAAATTTATACCGTAAATATTCCATAATCTCCAATAATGTTTCCATCATCACTAAAAATAGTGATAAATGGTAAATTATGCCTTTTGCCAATTTCATAATCATTAGGATCGTGAGCTGGAGTAATTTTCACAGCACCTATGCACAAATAATATAAATAATTGCAATTATTTGCATATAATAAATTAAAATAGTCTTTTTAGTATATAATAATCAATTCTTACCTGTACCAAATTCCATTTCAACGTATGAGTCGGCAATAATGGGTAGTTTTCTAGTACAAAACGGATGTTTAGCCTGTTTACCAATTAAATGCGAGTATCGTTTGTCGTTAGGATTAACAGCAATGGCAGTGTCTCCCAACATTGTTTCTATTCGGGTAGTTGCTACAACTATTTTGTCTGTTGAGTCTTCAATTTCATAAGCAAATAACACTAAAACTCCGAATTCTATTTTTTCTTGATATCCAGGAATGGAAAGTAATGTTTTTCCAGGCAATTCTATTTTATCCACCTTAATAATTTAAAATGATTTATTATAATTAGAGAAGTTGAAGATATTATAATTTTTAATAGCCAGTTTAAAATATGTATTACCTCTATATCAGAAATTGCACTTTTTAATGTGCATGACCAATTAACAAGACGATTGCTTCTGTAAATTACACCTTCATCATGCAATCTCACAAATGCTTCGGTAACAGCTCGACAAAGCTTAGGATCCATTGTAAAGCAAGCCCTATCCCAATCAAAAGAACTGCCTAGTTTTTTTAACTGTTCATAAATCCTTCCACCTTTTCTAAATTAGAATGTTATTGTTAGTATTTTAAATAAAATTACCCATAATTCATAATTCATTGTAAATGAATGCATTTACAGAAAATTATGTATTTATAAATTCAAACTTAAACTTACTCATTTTTCCATTCCCAAATTTTTTCAACAAATTTTTCGCGTCCTAAATCATGCCGCGTCTTTTTTTCTTCTCTCCATAATTTTTTTTCTACAACTACTTGTGTTGCAATACCAGCATGATCACAACCTGGATTCCATAAGGTTGTACGACCTTTCATTCTATTCCTAATTATTTAAAAAAATTCAAAATGATTCAATTTCTTTGAATTAAAAATTTTTAAATATTTATGCTTACCATCTAGTGATTGCATCTTCTACAGCATTTGTTAAGGCATGTCCAAGATGAAGGTAACCAGTAACATTAGGAGGTGGGATCACCATCACAAATTTTCCTTTGGGATTGGGATCTGATATTTTCCTCTATGATACAGTAATGTAAGTTAGTTTTACTTTTGAAATGTTTGATTATAAGTTGTATCAATTATGTTTTTATCTCAATGTATTGTTATTAAGAAAAATTTTAAATATTAATATTATGCATAACTTACATTGTATTCTGGTTTGAAAAACCCACTTTTTTCCCACCATGAATACCATGCAGATTCAACATACTGTGGACTGTAAGCATCTGGCATTGGGCAGTTAACATCTTTCTTTTCTCCAGCTTTGGTATTAGAAGTGTAAACTATAGCTTCTTTAACTTCTTTCTTTTTGTCAGGTTTTTTCTATAATAAACATATAAATTATGATTTTTAAAATAAATTATTATTGATTAAATATTCAAAAGTAAAAAGAAGACTAAGTAACATAAATAGTTTTTAGATCAGATTAAAGTATCTGATTGCCATGTGGAAGTAACTTGACTTTCTCTTACTTTCAAACCAATTATAAGTAATTTGAGATAGATCTCGTAAGTGTTGTAAAAATAAACTTCAATGTTAGATCATTTTTATTTAAGTATTATTTAACTTTCAAAGAGCAACAAAAAATGTCGCAACTAAAAAGTAAATTTAAAATATCAAATAAATCTAATTATTTAAAATTTTATTATTATTAATTACATGATAAAATAAATGAATCAAATGTAATTTAATGATTATTTATAGTCATGAGTTATTGGCTGATGCAACGTAAGATTGCATGTAAACTGAGATATAAAAAATAAATTAAATAAGCCCATATGGAAGTTTAATCCATAAAACATTTGAACCCACCTCATTCTTGTCTTTAGCCTCTGGTGCAGCTGCACTCTTCTTCTCCTGCTTCTGCTTAAACTTTTCAAGTTTGGCAAGTTTCTGTCGCTCCTTCTCCAGCTGTTTGGCAGTTTTTGGCGGTCCAGCCGTTGGTTCCGGCTGGGCTGGCACCTGGTCAGCCATATTTTCGCGACACTGTTATTTGCTTCCAAGTACTTACCTTGGCGTTCTTCCACGCCGTTTTCTATCAATTATCCGAGATACCAAATTATGGCAGTGCGGTAAAAGAGAGACGACTTACTCGTATAACGTGAACCGTCGCGTTGGCTGCTGCTGAATGAAGGATGGAAGGAAGGCGTGTTGTTAGAAGCAGAAAGCAGTTTCGTGCATGCCGCTGCTGCAGCCTGCATTTCTAACGTTGGAGTTGGATGTGTTGTTTTCAATGGTCAATCGGTCACAAGTGCCGTGGTAACATGACCGTATTTGAGGTTAAATTACCACTTGCGACCATTGAAAATTTAAAAAGTTGTTATCCAAATATCACCAGAGGATCCTAGATCTTCTAGGAAGTGGGAATTGGTCATTTTTCTGTGAATGTCGGGAAGATATCCGTTTTGAAGAAGAAGAAAAACATTTTTATTCATGCGTAAAGAAAAGGATCATTCATAACCTTAAGTATTATTTGAGTATAATTTATTTTGTCTACGCTAATAGGTATTCTATATATATCTAACAAGGAGATTATCACGACTTTTATTCGAGCTTTTATTTTAAAAAACGCAGTCATTTGTCTTTTATAATTTATCTGCGAACATCATTTGCGCGCGTAACACGCTAGTAATGCTAAATTTTGAAACCAAAAGGAGACCTGGTGTATTAAGCATGAAAAGAACTTGTTGCACATGCATAAGTAGACAAGGTTTTATGTATATGTCACATACTTTGTGTATGGTTTTTTATATAAATAACTTTTAGTATTTTTACATACTTAGTTTCAGATAAACATTCCTTCTGATAAACTGCAGAAGAGAATGAGTTGATCTAATTAAATAGCTGGTTGTAATAAATTTAAAGTTAGACAAACACAACATTTCAAAAATGGAGAGTTCTGAAATAATTCAATTGAAAAAGGAATGTTCTTCTTTGAAAAATGAATCTGATGCATTAAATTTAGAATGTGACAAGGTAGCAACACAAAATGCAGAATTAGAGTTTAACGTGGTAAGCAATTTTTTTTCTTTTTAATTATCTATATTATAAAACTAAAATTTTTTTGATTTTCAGGAAATGACAACTTATTCAAAAAAATTTATAGTCTATAAAAATATTTTTGATCAATTTAAAAAACATCATTCATGTAGCAGCATCCAAACTTTATTTGAAAGTTCACCAAATAAAGAACAATTTAAGATTTTAACAGAAGAAATAAGTATTTTAACAAACAATGGTATTGGTAGATTAATGGAATTAGAAAAAATTTTTGAAGCATTTAATAATCATTTCTATAATATGTACAAATTTTTTAATACACCACCAAATTTATTCTTAGTGCAATTCCCAACTTTATATGAATGTGATAAAGAAATAATTCTATTGCTTAAAAAAAACATGAATTTAAAAAATAATACACATAGTTCTAATGTTATGTTTTAAAAAATATAAGTATAAAAATTTTTTATTTATTTCCTTAATATTAAAATAGTTAATAAAGAATTTAAATTTGTAATTTTTTCAATTATTAAAGAGATCCATCAAAAATAACTTATTATTAAATTATTTTTCATCACTCCCGATCAGCTGTGCTAATTTCAACCGCACTTCCTGATCAGAAGATGATGAAAAATAGTATAAGCATCACGGGAACAAGTTAAGAAGGTTCGGATCACCAGGTTCCCTGCCCTCGGCTTCGTCTCGGGCGGAATATCCCGGTGATCTATACTAGGCCTTCTTAATTCTTGTTTCAAAATCTTGAAATATAAACTTATTGTAAAGAAAAGAAAAAGATTTAGTACTAAATTTTACTTTTATTTCTTTGTAATTATGCATCTTCAACAACTAATTGTAAAATTGTCATAACAATATTATGTGATGCATCTAACTCTGGTCTTAAAGTTTTTATTAAATTCAGCAACATTTCATCACTATCATCATCTAATTCCAAAAATTGTGTCTTATAATTCTGACAGTAATCAAATACTTCACAAACTTTTTCATTTAAACTTTCAAATTTTACATCAGTTGTTTCCAATTTGTTTTTCAGATTATTTGAAATTTCAATATCAGTTTTTAACATATCTGAGAAATTTTCTTTAAAATTGTCACTCTTCCATTTATCATTATTAAAATATTTATCATTAAATTTTGTTAAAATTAAATTGTAGATTACAGCTAATACAAATTTTTTATGAAGCACCTGGAAATAAAATATTTTTATTTAAAAAGGATTAACCATAATTCTTATGATAGATATGACTAGCTTTTCATATAAAGAAATAATGAATATAAAGAAAAAATGAATATAATAATAAAATTACTTACAACACATTGCGTCAAATTTTCAACTTCTTTAAAAATTTCTGTAAACTTCTTCTTAAACAATTTGGAATTAATTTCTAAGCAATGCTTTTTTTTAACCAGCTTTATTGTCTCCATTTTTATTTTATTATTTTTTTTGTACAAATCACTAATTACTTGAAGTCTTGAAAAAGTTATTTTATTCTAACAGAATTTTTAACGGAAATATCTAAGCCCTTGTCTAGTCTGACACTTTTTATTCTAATTACTTTTTCACTTAGGGTTATTCTAATTACTTTCTCACGTAGGGTTGAATGGTATATGGGTAGTGTGTCGGTGTGGCCACACAACTATTGGGGCTGGGGGTACGCAGTTGGTTATGTGACTTGTTTTGACGTCGCAACACTTGATGTAATATACCCTTTTCAAGGATAAATGTATTGTATAATTGAATAGACTTAAAAAATATTGTCTTGAGTGCATTGATATTAAGTTATTATAAAATTTTATTTAACCTAAGAGGTTTTTTTCTAATAATTTCTTAGGAGAACAAAATT
Source organism: Leptomastidea abnormis (assembly GCA_030522805.1). Taxonomy (NCBI): domain Eukaryota; kingdom Metazoa; phylum Arthropoda; class Insecta; order Hymenoptera; family Encyrtidae; genus Leptomastidea; species Leptomastidea abnormis. The sequence goes on from JAPYZE010000057.1 coordinate 22,518, forward strand.
ATAGAACAACTTGATAGATAATGGTTTGTTCTTATTATTATAAATAGATACTAGGTAAATGACACTACTTATATATTTATGCATAAGTGTGTTCATATATTGAGTTTTTACAGATTGATTAAAGGCTTGAAATAATTAATTATTTAAGCATACTATGTACTCAATTAATGAAAACGTAAGGATAGAAGTGACAGTATACACTCAAGTGAAAAATCCATTTTTTTAACAAAGTTTGAGCTGTCTATTAGTTTTTCTTACGCCAAACGTCACACTGATCGCTGGCGTCAATTCGATTTAATATAACACACACCCAATGAGTGTTGATATGCCGAATTCATCTTTGATAATATTAATGTTTAAATTAAATATAATTTACCGCTAAAAATAAACATTTTTGTCAACTTAAAAATATTGAATTCATTAAAATTTTATTCAAGTTTATAATATAACATTTTTTGTAAAATGGATGATTTTTTAAAAGAATATATATAATAATCTAATTTTAATTTAATAATTTTTTTTATACAAAATATAAAATTAAAAATATAAGAATTTTTTTATATTATAAATAGTTACAAAATGTCAGTTGAATTCCAGTTACATTTTCTAATTAATCTTCTTTATCAATAGCTGTTCTTAAAAGTAACATTATATGCTTATGTGATGAATCAATATTGGATGTTAAATTAATGATTACAGTTTCATCTTTCTTTTCTTCAAATTCAACAAGTTTTTCATTATATTCTTGGCATTTATCATAAACTTCAAAAATTTTATTTTTGCCATCTTCTAATTCTATTGAATGATCTTGCAAAGAACTTTTAAGATTTCTTACATCTTTTACATTATTGTTTTCAAACAATTGCAAAAAATTATCTTTGAAGTTTTGCCATAGATCATCATTAAAATGCTTCTTGTTAAATTTTTTAAAAATTAAATTGTAATGAAGAAATTCATACATTTTAGTAATACACAACTGAAAATGAAAAATAATATTATCAAACAAAAGAATTAGCTACAATAATAGATATATCATGGTTGTATTGCTTTTAAAAATGCACTAAAAGAATTAAAATAAAAAGATTTGAATGGAAACTCATGTGAAATGTCAACATTTAAAGAATATTTATTATTTGCCATTTTTATCTTTTTCTTAATTTTTTAATTAAAATATTTATACATAATTTATATATAGGTTCATTTTTTATTTGAATTGAGAATATTTATGAATTTATTTAAGATACTTTTGAACGTGTATGTATGATAACAATCTTCTTAAAAACAGAAACTTTTATTATTAAAAGCAATTTTATATTATAAATATTAATAAAATTACTCACGAAATTTTGTTCAAGCTCGTCTTTTTGCTGCTTTTCTTTAGCCAATATTTTACTTAACACGTCTTTTTTAATTTGCAAACATCTTATATGGCATTTTAATTTTTGTAAATCATCCATTATAAAAAAAAAATATTATAAAAAATATAAATTATTATAAATTATTGACTGCTCAAAATAACCATAATTAATTAATTAATTAGTATGAATTTTTGATGCTAACATCAATGAACTTTAACTGACTATGGCCTTTTTTGTTATTAAGATTATGCTAACAAAATTTGTAAAGAATCAAGCGGTTTTTCGGACAATTGACACATGACAGAGTGAGGAATAGCGTGGGTGTGTATATACATATATCATATGTATGTATATATGTATGTGTACAAATATAATCTGTGCACAGGGGTGCGTGTGGATCTTATACTGGTTACGGGACGGGTGTTTTTAAGATTAGTCCTCTTTGACTAAGCAAGTATGTCTTGTTTTGAAAATACCAATAATTATATTGCAGAATAAACTTGATAGAATTTTTTTGTTGAATTTTGTCTGACTTTATATTTAAATAATTGGGTATTAGGACAGGTAAATAAATGATAAAATATATTCTTAATTTTTTTTTTTTAATCGTAGATTATCTACAAAATTATATTACAAGTATATAGCTGCGTTTTACGCACTACTCTATATTTTAAAATTAAATATATATAATTTTATTTAATCTTTGATACTAACTTATAAATTAAATATAATTTATCGCTGAAAACAAACAAAGCTAAATTTTATAAAATTAACAATTTGAATTCATTAAAATTTTAAATAAGTTTAAAATTTAACATTTTTTATGTAATGAGTGATTTTTTAAAAGAATGCATAATGTTTTATGGAAGAAACATTGTTTGATAAAACATTATCAGTTGGCAGTATTTTTCATCGTTAACGACTACTGAAATTTAATTAACAATATTCATAACGAATTTTTGAATTTATAAATTATGGTGCGTGCCACACCATAATTGACATCGGCAGATTATTATAAGAAATGCATTGTAATAGAGTATTTACTTATAATACATTTTTATTTAAGACGTATTGTGGTATATGTGTACTAATAGTATAGTTTTTAAAAATGTATGATACAATTAATTATGGTACAAATAATAGACTCTAAAGCTGCAAAACTGAACACTTTTTCAATGCACTTTAAATATATATCATTATTATTATTATTATGTTTTAAAACTTTTAAATAAATTATTACAAAAATAAATATTTATTTCTATTTTATTTGTGCATTTATTGAATTTATTTGATATGTTTTTGTAACTGTTTTGTAATATATTTTCATTTAAGCATAACATAAATTGATAATTTGAAATTAGCTATATGTATATGTAATAACGTGACTTTCTACAATTGCATATATTAAAGAGTATATTTAAAATGTCTATTCTATATATATATATATAATATTACAAAGGAGGCGTGGCAGTATCAGTTAAATGTATACCGTTTGTATCAGAAAGTAGATTTGTTATTAAAATTGAAAGATACATTTTGTCATGTATTTGAAAATTCGTTGACTTTATCAATAACTATGTTTAATAGATTAAAATCTGTTGTATTTCATTTTCTTAAGGCAGTTTTATTGATGTATAATTATTATCTTGACGCAGCGTTATCATAACGTAATTTTCGATCGATAATTTATTAAAAAGCTCACGAGTATAAGCAATTATCATATCTTTCTACAATTGATCAAAAAATCATTTTCTTCGTCATAATTTCCTTTCATTCATTTAAAAAGCTTAAATTGATGAGTATTTTGCATATATATATATATATATATATATATATATGGAGAACCGTATATTTCCAAGAAATATCATATTATCTCTTATAGATTTTAAATATTGTATTGCTGATTTACTTTCGAATCAAATTGCCTATTAGATACTTTGTCTCAGACCCGGTCTTTCCCAAATAGTTCTCAAATAGTGCTAGTGCTGCTATCGTACCAGGGTGGCATCCAATTTGAGGGCGACCTGTTGCGCGTCCTGTTTCCCGGTCCAGACATCATTAATCCACCGTTGCTGTGGCGAATCGGAGCTCCAGATTTTAGGCTGTCCCTCGGCTCGAAGTCTCGTCGCTCGGTCTTACGACGTCGCGGTGGTCCGTCGTCGAGTACCACGAAAGCCTGTCGGGCTGGTGACCGGGGAGGTGATGAGGCTTGCGAAGGCTGGGCTTGAGTTGGCGAGGTCTGCTGACGGCTAGGCTTGTCGCGGCCGAAACTCGGGGAATAAGGTCGCTCGGCGGGCTGCGGGCAATGCGCCAGCTGTTATATTTTTTATTTCGTTTTTCGAAAATCGATATTTTTCTGGAGCTTATATAATATATGGTATATACTTACCGGAGCATGAGGTATTGGCGAAGGGCTGCGGTTGTTGGAGGCGTGTACCAGGGGTAGACGCTGGCTGGGCGAAGGCCTACGGCTGCGGTGACGAGTGAAGTTGCGTGACTGTACTTGCCCGGGTGAAGATGACAGGGATGATTCGTCCTCGTCGGTGTGACTTGAAAATGGCTGGGAGGGCTGTTGATGTTGGTGTCGCGGATAGGCTGGACTTGGCGAACGGTTGCGTAATCTAGAGCGGTCTGATTCCGGGGCGGCTCGTCCCAGCAGTGGTCTAAAATTAAGCATTATTAAAAAAAAACAATGATTAATTTTAAAAAATTGGTACCAAAAATGATAAATTGATATAATGGTAAAATTTTTAGGTCATTGACCTTTCATAAAAAAAAAAAATATTTTGCGTAAATAATATAATTTAATATAATTTTTTTTTTTTAAATTTAAAAATTAATCGCAATACAAAATAAAAAAAAATGTTTCCGCCCGGGATCGAACCGGGGACCTTCCGCGTGTTAGGCGGATGTGATAACCACTACACCACGGAAACCGATGCCTCGACGAGGCAAAACATCGTTTCAGGAGCAAAAAATCAGAGCAAATTTTCAAGTCTAACTTCTCTAATTAAAATTTCAATATTTTTAAAATAAAAATATTAATTAATAATTCATACTTTACAGAAAAAAAAATAAGAAAAGAAACTCATTAAATTTTACCTGCGAGTAGCAGGTGGCGGTTTACCAACCACACTCTCTTCGTGCAGTCGAGTATGCAGCACCTGAAATGCGTCCTGTTGTTCAGCAGCATTAACCGCACCAAAATGCTCGGCATTATTATTCTCGAGCCAATATCCTCCCGAATCCTTGCGTCGACCCGCGCTAGCACTACGCTCGCGTCTACGTCGCGCTGCCAAATCTCGTTGCGGCTGCTGTTGTTGCTGTCCAGCAGCGCAGTAGGCAGTTCTGTACTCGGGCTCCATTTCTAAGGTACCTTCCAGCCTATAAAAAAAAAATATTTTTTTTTTATTTTGATCAACTAAAAAATCTAATTTTGTATTAACCTTATCTAAATTCATATCGCACCTGAGATTAGCAGGTGCACGCAGGGCCTCGGTACGCGGCACCTGTCCATAATCAATATACTGAGATCTAATCTCGGTGAGCGGTGCCGACGCTTGATCCGGATAGAGAGAACGCCTATAGTGATATCCAAATGGTCCGGTATGACTATTGGATGCCGAACTGACGGTAGCACCTGATGGTCGACGGGAGGAAAGTGGTCCACCAGATCTGCGGATCGGCTGTTCTTTGGAACGATGTTGCTCAGGGATGTACATCGACTTGTACTCGGGATCCTGATCGATTTTAACGTTGAAACGCTTGGCTGATGAGCTGGGTAATTTGCTACCGTCCGACAAACCGATTTCACCCTCTGGTTTTGCGATTTTAGCTCGTTCGCGTGGATAATCCTGTAGCGATGAAAAAGTAATTCGTGTGTTTTTTTTTTATTTCGTAATTTTCATCGCTATAGTTTTTTGTTTAATGAAATACCTTATAAGCAGCCTTATACTCTGGAATTTCAAGTGGTGGATTCTGAAGGTCCTCTAGCCGCGACACCAGCATCCTCATCTCCTCCTTTTTCTTCAGCCGAGCTCTCTCCTCGTGCTGTTTTTGCTTCTTACGATCGTTTTCATCTTCCTCCTCCTCATCCTCATCTTCTACCTTCTTTCCATTAGTCTTTTTGCCCTCCTCGTCATCATGTCCATTTTTAAGCAGCTCGGCTTTCTTCTCGCGTGGGTCCCCAAAAAAAGTCTTCACTTCGGTCTGATCGTAAAATCCACCGTCTGGACGCAGATTGGGTAACGGTAGCTTTGGCACTGGACGTTCTACGCAAGATTAATTATAAAGTACATAATGAGTCATCATTTTTTCTTTCATTAAAATTAAAATTTTTCGCGATTTAAAATATTTATTTTGATTTATAGTAATAATAATGAATATAATTTATCATTATGCGCATAGCCAAAGAATAACATGCACATATGAAAAGAAATGCAGAAAATTTTTTTTTAATATTAATCAACTTGCAAATCAAACGCCATAAGAACACATGCAGCAATGAGGAGGGTATTATAAAGATAGAGATAATAAAGAGTGGGAGCTGATATTGTGCTCTTTATATGTTAAAGCAGCAGTTATGATCAAAAGCATGTATATATAATATTGATTGAATTTCATTCCCGAGACCGAATATATAAATGCAAATGCTTGTTTTATATATGCTTTTTACCGTTTTTATAAGAAGAGATGCTTTTTTTATTCGATCGACCCTAAATTAATCCAATTTAAATCATATATAATAAATATTTTGTGTTTTTAATTGTTATATATAAAAGGGTAATTAGAATTTTGAGAAATTAAGGAAACTTAACTATTTCTACGGTTATACTATACGAAAAATTTCAATATAGCAAACAACGATTGTTGCTGTTTGTTATAAAAAAATTTTTCATTAAAAACTAGCAAACAAAGGAAGAAACTTTTTTCTGCAGTGTTCGAAAATATTTCAAAAAGCAGTAGACGTAAACGATAAAGGAAAGAAATTTTATTCAATTTTATGTTATGGAAGTTATTTAATATAATTGTATTAATTTTTGGTTTTCATTTTTTTTTAATTTACAATCCGTACCTACATTACACATATTTTTTTTACAAAAGATTCAAAATTTAATAAAATAATTATCCGAGCGCGATAAAAATTATTAGATATATTGAGGAAAAAAATTAGGAATTAGATTATAAAAAGAAACAGGATATCTACAAAGATTCATTTAAAATCATAGTAGAGAGAGATAGATATATATCATGATAGCTATTCACTAGCCTACCGACAAAGCCGAACTCCCTGAAGACATCCGCATACTCGGGCGTCCACCTCGAGTCAGTCTGTACTTGTTGGTTGCGCAGTTGAGCGGATCGTTTCAAGATCTCCGGTCTCCGAGCACCAACGAACGGCACGTACTGCTCCCGAACTTCAGTCTTCGTTTCAAGCTCTCCTTCCATCTTCAAATTCGTTGACAATCGAAATGGCTCGGGTCTCTGCATATCCATCGCTGACCAGTCGAGAAATTGCTCGTTCTTTTCAGTTCTCGCGTCAAAATCGCCCTCGAGTCTCAAAGAGGTACCACGACGACGTAATTCAGGTCGACGCGCATCCGAGTGCGCGACGAATATTGTCGAGTATTCCGTTGCAGAACTGAAATCCCCTTCGTAGCGTAAAGTTGTCGGCCTATGAATTTACATTTTATTGGCATAAACGTAGCTTATAAAAAAAAAAATAATAATAAACTTACCGTCTTATAGGCGCTTGTCTTTTAAAAATTTCCGTTCCCATTTCCAAAATTTTTTCAAAGTCCAAGGTTGTCTGTGATTTTTGTGCAATTTTATTCTTTTTATCATCATCCTCGTCGTCTTTCTCGTTTTTGTCGTTATCATCCAAATCTGCATCTACCACCCCCTTACCATCTGCCTCATCATCATCCACTTTGTTATTAATTTGATCTACTATTTTAGGTTTTTCTAATGGAACGCTATAGGAAGCCCGTGAGTCTGATAAATTACCATCATCTTGATTTTTTAATCTTAACGAAGTATCCTACATTTAAACATCACAACGATATAAAAACAAGCACTCAAAAACAAAAAAAAAAATCAAAAAAATAAACAATAACATACCTGACTAGCGCAATAAATATCGTCGTGGCTGGCAGCGCGAAAAGCAAGCCTGTACTCGGTAACGAGTTTGCCGAGTTTCTCGGCCTCGTCCTCCGCTATGGGACCAGGTTTCCTTGGTAGCTGTAAATGCCTGCGCTGCTGATGGTCCTTCTCCTTGGGCCGCGGTGCTTCGATCCTCCGACGCCGGTAACGGGCAAGCTGGTCGACGTCGACACCCTCGTGGAAGTGGCATTTCTCCCGGGCACCGAGGATCCCGCGGCCAGCCTGTGCTACCTCGCTGTCTGATACTGCCCGTTGTTGATAGTAGCCACTTTGTTGTTGTTGATGATAATATTGATGGTCCTCGTAGCGCGACCTTGGCTGCTCTCGCTCCGACTTGCGCCGTCTTCTTTTTTTTTGGTTGAGATGATGACGATGGCGATGATGTGCACCAGGGTTTTGTTTTTATGTATAGCTTGTTTACAGCATTTGTATGCCTCAAAGGGGTGGGTTTTGGTATTTTGTGTGACGAGGTGGAGAGGGAAAATATATAATTCGTGTGTGGTTGTATATTTGGTGAAACTCGAGTATCATACGTGATTCTAACAATAAGTGTTTTTTTTTTATTTTTCTACATTTTTTAATTTTTTTTCTCCGATTTGTTTTTCACGTTTTTAATTAAAATATAAAAATTATTTGATTGAAATTTTAGTTTTTTATTACTTTTAATAATTTTAGAGTGTTTCATTGTTTAATATAGTGGTCTCACAAAATTATATTTAAAATTTTATCACGCTATTTTTCAATTAAAATATGTTTTTTAAGATTATAATTTTATTTTTATGTTTTAAACTTTAAAATTTATGAACGTATTGTTAACGGGGTAAAGCCACTCGAGTCTGGCTCGAATGCCAGCGACAAACTAAGCATCGATGCTGTTGGTCTCACAGCCGGAAGCCGGAAGAGTAATGGAAAAGAAGAAAGAAAGGAAGGAAGGAAGGAAAGAAAAACGTGTATATCCTCAAGACAACGAATCGATCTATGACGACAACGACGAAGAAGGCATGATAACTTTAGCACGGCATTGAAAGTCACGCGTGCATTTCTTATATATTTCATATAAAAATAAATAATGATTCTTAGGAATAGTACAAACGAAAGCTTTTTTAATTCAGTTGTTATGATATATATCGTTAAATCTTTTCATAAAATTTAAAAATATATTAGAGTGATTATATATTTCTTGATTAGAGCAAATCATCGGTAATAACGATTATCAAAACGATCATCTAACAGACAGCTTGCAAGTCAACGTTGAATCGAAGAAAACATGACAGCTAGAGTTTATATATATAAAACGAGCTTGTCGCACGATAGACTCCAATATCGTCGAAAACTAGCAATAAAAAAAAAATAATAGAAATGAAAAAGAAGTAAAAGACGAATGTCGTGGTGACAATCCAAGGAGTTCATGCTCATACAAGAAGAAAAAAGTATTAAGAAAAAGAACGAAAAAAAAAAGAGAAAAAGAAGCTTGATGATATATAAAGTTGGACCCGATGGATTTTAATATCGCGATCACGAAACCATAAGCCCGAACTATACATCGCGTCACGAAGGGGGCAACCTGGTATGCCTGTGTATGATATATATCTCGGCAAATCGTGTATGTATATACCGCAAAGCTCTACATACACCTATTCAACATCAATGCTCGGATGTATTTCAATGCTGAGACTTGACGTGTTCCTTTTAAAAATATGTGAATATCTATAAATGTGTGCTATGGTAATATTTGAATATTTATTCTTTATGGGTGGATGAAAATAAGGATTGTGTAACTACGTCATTTTTGTTGGTGTTTTATTAATTTTTTAAGTGAAATGTTTCAGAATTATATAATTGAAATTAAAGTTTGTAAATGAAGTATAATCGCAATGCTATGGTTACTTTGAAATACTTGAAGTAACTTATACTTATTAATTCGCTACTTGTTTTTTTTAAGTTTGTTTTTTGTCATTTATGCTGCAGCATTAAATTAATTACAAAACAAACTGCAAGCTCTACTGAAAAATTTATCGTCGCATGATATAATTACACATAATAAGTATATCTACTTCCTTAAAAAGTTTAAATTAAATTTGTACTTTTTTTAAAATTACTTTTTAATCCAGAGTTTGGTACAAGTAATATATTAAAAGAAAGTAAAGTAAAGAAAGACGCGCAGGCGCTACATGATCATGATACTTAGATATACTTATATAGAGACACGTGTGCCGTCGTCTCGGGTGTTGTCCGCGCATAACCGAGTCCGATTTCGTCGGTAGCGTGGCCGAGCGGTCTAAGGCGCTGGTTTAAGGCACCAGTCTCTTCGGAGGCGTGGGTTCGAATCCCACCGCTGCCAATTTTTTTGAGCACACATTTTTCTAAATTATACTTATGCATACCTATATATTTTTATATTATTTATTGCCTCAATTCTAAAATTATGCAATTGATAAAGTTTATATTTTTAATTCATTGCACTTAAGAAATTATGTAATACCCATATTTCGAATTTTTTTCCTGGTATTTTGTAATTACATTTAAAAGACAAATATATTTTGATTTATTTCTGCTAGCTTGTAAAATAAATTTAAAACTTTATTAAAAGATTAACAGTCAACATGAATAGTTAATACAGTAACCGCATTTAATAGAGGTGTAAAAGAGCAGTCCTTACAAGTGTGAAACAGTATATAATCATAAATGTATGTATATGCAGTTTGCTTGTCGAGAATGAATTTATTATGTGATAACAAAGGGTGATATGTAAATGTTAAAAGGCATCGTCAGCTGATAGCAAGGAGATATAAGTAATTACTATCGTTGCACGGATGAAGATGTCAAAAAGTTTTTTTTTCAAACTTTTTTTATATATAATTTTTTTTAAATAAATTATTTTTATACTTTAAGATCATTTATTTTTTGGAATAAAAAATATGTAAAGTTTATTGGTAGGGTGTTGTTTACCACGAAATATCCAAATATAAGTATATAAAACTTGCTCCACATAGAAGTACAATAAAAGCCAGATTAAAATTATTGTCGAGCAAAGTTGGAATCTGATTTGAATGAATATGTGTGTATGTATGTATACATTTGTATTGTATATATGGATGCCTTATAGTAGGTATTACTAGCTGTACATAATTTGTTTAGAGCGACTTGGAATGGGGTTGACGTCTTGGCCAGAGTAAAATTTGAATAAGAGATTGTGTCAAGGACAAGAAGGACTTCAAGGACCAAATCTTAGAATCAAAAGCAATAACGACATAGCTCGAATATTTTAGATAGATATATTGATTTGATTAAAGGCCAGCGACATATTTGCCTCACTGATTTTTTTTTTTTTTTTTTAATAAATCAGAAATATACCCAAGCACGCGTATAATAATATCTTAATCTTAAATTCCTTCCTCCTAATCCAGCCGATTAAACATCCCCAAAGAAACGTCGATCGTCACTTGCTATAGTATAGTAGAAACGAGCAACATTAGCAGTTTCGTTCTTTCTTTCCCTTCCCCCAGCAGCAGCAGCCCATAAACACTACCGGCCAGCAGCACAAGAAGTCGTGGCCCCCGCGCAATCCGACCCGCTGACCCAGTTTCGACCCAGTAGTACCCCCTCGAAGATTTGCATGCTCGGTATATTGTGGCCAGCAGCGCTATACTCCATATACCCTCAGGCAAATAAATGGCCCGCACGCACACGCGAACCCACAAACTCGACTCTCTCTCTCTCTCTCTCTCTCTCTCTCTCGGAGCTTTTCTTACCTACACCCCTTCCTTTTGCTTTTTCGAATAGGTGATTCAATCGCGGTGTGTATACACTCGACACGCGACGCTGCTGGACGGACGCGGCGAGCTTACTGCGATCTATATAGGTATAAGTATTACACATACGTTCAGCAGAAAATATTGACGATTACTGTAGTTTAGTATTATGGAGAGATTTTGGAAATGTTAGGTTTCCGTTTATAATATGGAGATTATGGATGGGTATCTTCGTGGAAATTTAAAGCTGCATATATTGTTAATTTAATAACGAATTAAAATTGGGGGGGGGGGGGATGTTGCGGTGGATTTAGAAAATATAGCTTTACCTCCTTGCGTGCAACTTTCTGTTTTCCATAAACGGTTTTCATTAGAAAAAAAATTATTTTTTTTAAAAATTACGTTTTTCTCTTTTTTTTTTCTTTAAAAGATTGTATTTTCTGATATTGCTATATTTAAAAAAAGAAAAAGTCTTAAGTAAAGCTTATACCTACCCACTCATGTAGATTAATCATGTATGTATGTACGATCACGACGGGCGATTATTTAGTAGGTACCACGAGCATTATGAATGGAAGGGTGTGTGTAAATTCACAAGCTATTATTAAACATGCCTTTGTCACTGCTGCTGATTATAGCCAAGAATAAAATCTAAATAGTGTATGTAACTTTTTTTTTAAGAAATAGTCTGGCTACTTGTTTCATAATAATTTAAATCTCTAAAATCGATCTGATCATCGGAAATCATAACTCCAACTTAGTCCCAGTTTAAGCTCTGCTCGTTAAAGACACGATAGAAAAAAAAAACTTTGGATCAGTCGTCTTACAGGCAATAAGCCACACCTATACATGTTCTCAAAACCCAAGTCTTTCCAGTAAATAACAAGTAGTGCAGTATATTTATGATTTTACCTCAAGAAAGAAGAAAATAAAGGAAAGAAAAGGAAAAAATGAAGGAAAAAAATGCTTCCGGCAATACTGCTGCTATGTAGTGGTAATTAGGCTCATGCAAAAGCCACTTTGTAAAAGTGCGCGCATCATCAGCTACGAGACCCGAGATATATCGGTATATGTATTATATACCGATCGATTCGTCCTTTTAATTTCCTGAGCGAGATCCATTACTTTATAAATGCTTAAAATCACAAAGTGCATAGCTAATTGACCGATTGATATATGAAAGGTGCGCGCACGAGAATTATAAAGCTGGATTTTTGCCGAGAAATTTGATTAATGGATCGAGGAGAATGAGTTACCCGATTCATTGTTACTCGCAAGCTAAACTCAAAAAAGAAAATGTAATCAAAAGGTAAGGCCTATAACGAAAATTGAAGGATAAAGTTGAAAAATTTTTTAAGTAATTTAAAAATTGATTGCTGGTCCTATAATGAATGATAAGAAAGGCCACTAGGTGTGGCTTGGAATATTTTACAAAAATCATCAAGTAATCACTTGCAATTAGTATTAAGCGCCATATATTATGGGATCGACTAATATTTACCGATCATCTAACAGTCAACGATCAAAAACGATAAAAACTTTTCCCACCTCGTCTTTATTATCACAGAGACTTGCGGATGGATATAACGTGCACGAAAAAGCAATGTCGCGTACAAGCCCGCGCCTCGACCTACTTTTCGTTCTTTCTCTCTCGGTTATTTCGATCGTTCATAATTTTTCTCTTTTTTCTCTCTCTCTCTCTCTCTCTCTCTCTCTCTCTCTTTTATTAGCTCTTTTAACGGATTCAGTCTTTATCTTTCATAGCTGATAAGACTTGCGCGTTTATATGATCTTTATTTATTACTTTTTTTTCTCTTTCTTTTTTATTTGTGACAGTTGTAGTTTTTAATTTTTTTTTTTAAATTACGTATAAGTTGGATAGTTTTTTTTATTGTGTTATCTTACGAGTAGTGTTTTTTATCAGTTGATATGCTTTATTAGTTATGAAAAAGTTTTTTATTTTTGCTATTTGATATCGCGAACGTTTTTTAAAAATCTTAGGATCTTTTTCTAATTGATTTTTTAAAATTGTTTTGATAAATTCGTGTCAATCTTTTTAATAAATTTAAAGATATTCATTATTAAACAAATTTCTAATATATTTTATTTTAAAATTAAATTTTCAATAATTATAAAAATTAAATTAACAATTAACGATACTGAGATTTCTATTGAATAATACTAGTAATTTCAAAGTTATATAAAGTCAAAACATCGGTCGTATAGTGTAAAGAGCCGGTAGTAGTGCTTGCTCGATTCACAACAGTCAATCTGCCGACCTAAACTGTGCGGGGATGTAGCTCAGTGGTAGAGCGTTCGCTTTGCATGTGAAAGGTCCCGGGTTCGATCCCCGGCATCTCCAATTTTTTGCAATTTTTTTTTTATGTTCGTTTTTTTATATTTATTTATTAATTAATTTTATTTTAGTAAAATATTTTAAATAATTTTCAATTGTTGTAATGATTTGTAGTGTTTTTATAACAATTATTTAAAATAAACACTTATAATAAAACAACATCAAAAACACTGAACATATTCGAGAATGCAAAAAAAAAATAATAACATAGAGGAAAAATAATTCCAACACTGCAGTAGAATAAAAAAACAATTAACGCATACACAAACAATTAACATTTATTATTAAATCAAAGTCAAAAATGAATAAAATTTTAAAAGTCTGAAATTCGTCATGCAATAACAACAACACACACAAGCAGCTTAATAATCGATTTTATGTCTTGTGGAAACTGACGCTCAAGGGTGAAAGAAAAAAAAAAGAAAAGAAAAAAAATATGTATATATTGATAATCAGCTGATCAATGCTCGAGTTGCATATGAGATAAGCATGTCATTGTAACGTAGGTAAGCTGCAATGCCAAGCAATATTATGTATATAATCTGGATCACTGAATTTTAACTTTTATGAAATGTAAAAAGGCTAAACGAATTTAATGTTTAAATTTTATTCGTTTTTGCTATAATCGGATAAAATCATTTAAATATTTTCCGATTTTGATTCGTAAGTATAGTATTTTTATCAAAACGTGGTCACGAATATTCGAGTATAATCCTTGATTCGATTTTTAAAATTATTAACTTGGACGAATTAAAAATATATTAAAAGCTTAAATATTCGGAATAACGAGTTTACTTTTCAAAATAAAAAAATAAAAATTGTAAAAAAAATGTCTTATATTTAAAAGTCTAATTTAATTTTATATAAGACTCCGTTAAAAACTTTAAAGTCACTGCACTCTCTTTCTCTTAAATATTGATTAATGCAAAGTAAACACTGGAGGTTTAGCGACACGTACATATAAGTACCTATACATATATATGTATATATATATTTGCTTCTGTATGTCTGAGTCGACATTAAAATACCGTCCTTCTTGCAAGCATTAAATCCACCGGATCTTTCTGGTCACGATACATAAGTATATGTATATATTTTGTTTTTAAGCAAGAAATGTCAATTAGTGGTTGTAATCACAATACTATAAATTTAATTCATTGCGATCTTTTTGTAGTAATATTTATTTCTGAACTCCATGACAAGCAAATTTCATTCAAGTACGTACATTTAAGTTAATAATATTAAAAACAATTCATATTTGTATAAGTCGGTCTTATAAAAACGTACTTAGAAAATTAAATAAAAATATATCGTTCATTCTCGCTTTATTTTCTTTCAGCAAACGTCATTTCTTTTGATGTTTGTACAAGCCAACAAAAAATTCGGTCAACCCTGTAAAAAGTCATTCGACTCTATCACGAAGTCAAAAAATTCCACAACCTTAATTTCCCAAAGTAAATTCGCGAATACCACTTGAATAATAATAATATAATCAAAAAAGTAGGAATAAAAGAAAAAAAAGTGACCATTGCATTCTATATCGTGACAAGAGTCAATTAATCAGTCTGTCACCGGTTTATATAGCGGTGTAAGAGCTTGCGCGCGGTAGATTTTAAAAACGAAACAATATTCACCCATATTAAAACCACCAGCTGTTATACCATATTTTAAAACAACCATTCTCATTTCTATTGCCATTGTCTGACCATCACCGCGTGTGTCTGTGGTCTACTTTCGGATATATAAATCCGCAGCGAATTGCCGAAAAACACCAAAAGCGCAGAATAAAAAATTACAAAGTGTAAGCCAAAAGCGTATAATAGTCGTCGAACGAAAAAGAAAGACAAAAATTTAAGAAAGAAAAAGGAGTAGGAAAAGTAGAGAAAGACATTAAGCTAAGATTGATAGACGAGTTAGAGAAGCAATAAGAAATAAAATTAAAAATGCTATAAATATAAAAAAAGCTCTTACCGTCTGCCAGAGCGGTCTCTCCTGCCCTCGGCCATCGCATCCTCGCAGCGTCGTTGATGGCTTCGTTCGGCCCCGCGGTAATTCCCGTACCCCCAAAGCGATTAGCAGCTGCGTAAGGCTGCTGCTGCTGTAGCTGCTGTTGATGATGTTGGGCTAGATGTACGCCGGGCTTGTTGTTGTTATTAGCGCGCCCCGGCGTAGCGCGACGGCTACGGCCGCGCCTTGGCAGGACGACGACAATTTATATCCAATGACTTTAACGATTAACGATAACGATATTCCAACAAAGACTCGATTAATATATAAGACTATGCCGAGTTGAACGCAATTCCTCAAAGATT
Organism: Leptomastidea abnormis; assembly: GCA_030522805.1. Classification (NCBI taxonomy): domain Eukaryota; kingdom Metazoa; phylum Arthropoda; class Insecta; order Hymenoptera; family Encyrtidae; genus Leptomastidea; species Leptomastidea abnormis. Next base: position 38,458 of record JAPYZE010000057.1, read on the forward strand.
ATACTGCGTTATATAGCGAAGAACGAAGTTGCCTATAGATGCGAGGGAGCCGTCGCGGCAACGGCAAACACCTCACTGACCGATATCTTGGCCAGCGGCTTCACACACCAACAGCAGCCCCTTAATGAGAAGCGGCCGACTCCCCCTGGCTGGCTGGCGCTACACCTCCTCCACCTCCACCTTCCTCCTTTATAGGTATACGTACATCGTCAGCACGAACTGCGGGGCACCTGCGCACACCTGCGGCAACCCACCTCCTACTCCTTCTCCTCCTAACTCCTTTTTACCTCCTTCCCAGCTACATACCTGCCTGTACCCTACCCCCCTGGTATCCGCAGCACCACGTGCCTGTACCTTATCCACGTACCCCATTCCTCCTCCTCCTCCTTCGACACACCTGACCGACTACTACTACTACTACACTTACCCCCTGTTCCTTTCTTCAGTCGTGATTTTTCGAGCAGTCATCGATCCTGCTTCTCACTCTCTCTTTCCCTCTGTCCCTCTTGTCTCTTCTAAGACATTCTGCTGCTTAAAATCGGTTTTCAGATTATTTAGTGAGGTTGCGTATACGCTTGATCATTCGATTTTATTTTGTACGGATTTTAATTCAGAGTCATTATAATTTTTCATATTATATGCAGGAAATTTTCGTAAATCGGTACTGATTTCTTTTTAAACAACTTTTTTATTGCTATCCTTTACGATGTACTGATTTTTATTTTATGCCTTCTAAAATATACAATCATACCTTGTTCAACCTGCTTATCCGAAACTAAATCACTCATAATAATTGCTATGCTCTTACAGATTTTATGCTTACGATAAATCATATACACAATAAGTATAGTTTCACGCTAAATGAATTATTAACAAAATAAAAATTAAAAAAAAAATATTGTAAACGCTAAATGAAGTAGGTATCCGCGACTTTGACTCATTGATGCTTTTGTATATATGTATGAAAAAAAAAAGATAATAATGCCAAAGCCATTGTCAAGTATATACATGTATGATATATGTGCTTTGTGGTATGTAGAGTCACGTGAAGCAAATTAATCGATATTAGCGCAATTTAATATTACTTACGTTGTATATAGTTCCTCATTTATAGAAAGAGAAAAAATACGGAAGAAAGTGTAAAGCTAAAGAATATATAGAAGCTAAAGGAGGGGGAGAAAAGTAAATATAGTATTTTAATGTACATAATGAGCAGATATATTCGACATATTAACACTCATTTGGTGTGCATTATTATATTAAATCGGATTGACGCCAGCGATCGGTGACGTAAGAAAAATTAATAGAAAGCTAAAACTTTGTTAAAAAAAAAAATTGACTTCCTACTTGAATGCTGTCATTTCTATCCTTACATTTACGAGGCTTTATTAATTGAGTACAATGTAGTGCTTAAATAATTAATTATTTCGATCCTTCAATCAATCGGTAAAAACTCAATATATTACCTAAACACTTGTGCATATAAATATATAAGTATCATTTAGTATCTATTTATAATATAATAAAAACGAAAGATTATCAATTTGTTCCATTATTTTGTTCTCTTAAGATAAATATTAGAAAAAAAAAAGAAAAATACCCTTAGGTTCAATGAAATTCAATAGTTACTTAACAGCAATAGACTCAAAACAATGTTTCTTAAGTCTATATTAAAATATATATAATTCATCTGTCCTTGTAATATTGCTACTCGACAAAACCAAACTTATGAATAAGTTTCTAAGACTGTTTAGTACCTATATATCTACGACAATTGCGACTTACTATCTGACAATAATATAGGTGTAGGTATAGAATTTGTTTGTGGATCATATGAATATTATTAGATTTCTACCGCTTGTATTTAGTGCAGACAAAAACATGGGTATACTGTACACCCACGTCAATATACAAAATGCATCAATAGTGGCAATGCTAAACAAAGAAATAACAAAGAGCTTGACTGTAACAGCAGCAAAAGTCAGATATTTTTCTTTTAGCTTTTAGTTGTTTTTGCTCAATTTCTTTTATAATATGTACAAAACCGCCTGTGCTAATGAAGTCATATGTATCAATACCTTTACTCATTGTTGTACAAGTTAATTAAAAGGTTTGATCTTTTGTTCAATGCTATATTTAGAAATTGCAATGTAAAATAGCTTTAAGTAGTGTATGATAGTTTAGACAAATTTTCAAATCATTAAAATTTGTAGATACTAATCAGTAATTGTATTATTGAATTATTTCTAACAAACTATTACAAATTATACAGAATTTCAGGATCATGTAAAATAATTTAACAAGAAGTTATTTTTAATCGATCTCTTTAATAATTTAAAAAAATAATAAATTCAACTTTTTCTATTTTACTATTAAGCTATTTTAACATTAAGGAAATATGTGACAAATTTTTACACATATTGATTTTTTTAGATTATAACATTATAAATATTTACATGTATTTTTTTAACAATAGTATTATTTTTTTATCAATCTCTTGTAAAGCTGGGAATGGTATCAACAATACATCTGATACTGTATGAAAAAATTCATACATACAAAAGAAATCATTCTCAAAATTTTCAAAAATTATTTCTAATTCAATTAATCTATCAATACCTTTCTCAGTTAAAACACTTATTTCTTTTTTTAAGTTCTCAAATTTTTCTTTATCTGGTGAACTTTCAAATAAAGTTTGGATGCTGCTACATGAATGACAATGTTTGAATTGATCAAAAATAATTTTGTAGATCACTGTAGGTCTTGTAGTGCTCATTAATTTCTAAAAATCAAATGAAATTTTAGTTTTAAAATATAGATAAATAAAAAAAAGTGCTTACCGAAGTGAAAGACAATTCTCCAGTTTTCACTGCTGTCTCATGACGTTTTGATTCTATAAGAGATATATCATTTTCCAAGACCTTAATTTCATTTTGCAATGCATTGATTTGATTAGATGCGTCTATTTCTGAAGTATATTCTTTGTCCTTTGGATTCATTTCAACCAGCTATTTAATTAGATCAACTAATTCTTTTCCATAGTCGATCACAAGGAATTTTTATCATTAAAACTAAATATGTAAAATTACTAAAAGTTGTTTAGTTTAAAAACCATATACAATGTACATGGCATACATAAAACATCACCTATACTTATGCGTATGCAACAAGTCCTTTTCATGCCTAGGCTCAGATTCTTTTAGTAAAGACTACACAGCTTGGTATGAATAACAGTTTGATTAAGTTATTTTAATATAATTTTCGTAATGGGATTAATTTTTTATACCTTCATTGTAAACAATTGCAAAAGTATGTTTATAACTAATGGATAATGGCAAATATCATAAGCACTTTTTTTATACCCATGTAAAAGTTTCAACTATTTATGTTAACCATTTAGGTCAAAGCTAAAAAATGCAAAAACAATATTGTTTATCGGCACTCGGCTACCTATAGTCGTCTGCTAGTTTTGACTGTTTTTTGGTACATAGCGTGTCTGGTGGAGGGGGTAGCGCTACCGCAACCAAAATCTCCCAAACCTCATCTTATCAGCTGATTGACTACAGTGTCTACAGTATATATATTGCTGCTGAACAACATCTTGATGGGGTGGAGAGAAACTGCTCCTGGTTATATGACACGCTGACCTTATCGTTAGATTTTTCTAAAGGACAGCAAGTAGTGCACTAGAAGAGAACATTTTTGTGCTACAGTAATCGAAAATGCACAAGAATATGAACTCCCCGTCAAAGCTTACAGAGTTTGCTCCACTTAGTCCCGAGGAAAGCCCTCCTGTTGTTGCTTCGATTTTCTCCAAGATCTTCAACTTTGCCAAAAGTAGAACTGTCTCATCATTTTTATAATTATTGTTATTTAAGATACTGTCATTACAACTTTTGATTACTTAACCTTATTTTAATTTCATTAATCTACTTCTAAACATTTATTTTATTTAAATTCAAAAAATAACTTTCTTATGGTTGAAGAAAATTTTTATCATTATGAAAAGTAAATATAAAGTGTTAAACAATTTATGTAACAGGTTCTAATTCAAGTATTAGTCAGCCAGCGACTCCAAGCCAAGAGGAGCCAAGTCCAGTAGGAGAATCTTCATCGTGGAAACAGCCTCAAAATGTACAAAAGTCAGCTGATGACAACACAAGTGTATTGAGTTTTTCTGTTGATGCAAATGAAGGTCGCAGTCTGCCTAATGTCTTAAAGCGAATAAGCAATATTGTAGGTTCAAAAAGTAATGTGAGTATTATTTACTTATGATTTCAATACAATATTTACAAAACTTATTAAGGCAGTTTTTATTTTACTTAAAAAATTTGAATCTTTTAGAACCTCCAATCATACAAAGATTCACAATTGAGAAGTTACTGGATGCCTGATAGTGTGAGTAAACAGTGTTATGATTGCGGTGAAAGATTTACTACTTTTAGAAGAAGACATCACTGTCGAGTATGTGGCCAAATATTTTGTTCTAAATGTTGTTCTGATGAAATACCAGGAAAAATCATGGGGTGTACAGGTAAAAATTATAAACTTCACAAAAAAATTCAAGCAAATTATGGTTTTTTTCTGTTAACAAAAATTTTAATTAATTTTTCAGGGGATCTTAGAGTTTGTACCTACTGTTGCAAAGTCGTGCTTTCGTACTTGCAATCGTCTGATATGAGAAGCGATCTGTCAGCTGATTTAAAAGCTTTGCAGGAAGATCTTGAGGAAAAATATGGCAGTGATTCTTTGCCTGCCTCAAGAAAAAGTGCAAGCGAAATCGCAGAAAGTGAAAGTCCGGCTCGACGAAAACCCAGCGTCGGCTACATGGAAGAAAAGTATGCTTTTAGAAGAACGACGCATAATTATCTTACAGTACAAGAACGAAGTTTTGCGTTACAAAATTCCGCTTCTTTGCGGATGATTTATGAGGAGCTGTTTCGGTCGAATCAAGCTCTCATATTGCAAACGCATAGAATTCGGCTAAACCGATATTACAACTGTTTTTTGGGTAATGAACTTGTCAATTGGATGATTGCCCAAAATAAAGCTGCTACAAGGTAATTTATAATCAATGATATTTTACTACTTTAATAATAATTTTATATATGGTTAAAAATATTTTTTCAGAGTTCAAGCATCCGCTATTGGTCAAGCATTATTTGAAGCTGGTTTTATTGAAGCAGTATTATTAGATAATGCTTTTAGTGATTCTGCCACGCTTTTTAAACCGGCAAAACTTTCTAGAGTACAAAGCAAAGATTTTCTTGTGGAAAATCAAACTTCCTGTGATGCGCAAGAGCCCGCGTGGGTTAAAACTATTCCTCAACATGATTCCACCACGGGTAAATGATTAAGTTTACAATATTTTTTGATTTATTCATCATGAAAAATACTTTTTAGACTCGGAAAGTGAAAGTAAGCAATCACCACAGAGCTCAGGTCGTATACCATCTTCCAGTTCGAGTTACTACTTAGATTTAAACTTGGAAGCTTCCACAGTTACCTTAAAGCGGCCAAAGTCGGAAGACATGATTTCTACTATTGACGAATGCAACGACGTTACCGTAGAGCATAAGGAAATTAATTTCCAATCTCAAGAAAATAATTGTAATGTGCCTGATGATCTTCTTAACGACAAGCTTTTAGTGCAAGACTTAAAAGAAAAAGAAAGCTGGCATCAGGTTTCCAATTTAAAAAACACTTTTGGAGAATCTACAGCTTATGATACATTGACGTATGTCATTATTTTCTTTACTGCACGTCACATATTTTTTTAATTGAAATTATAAATTTAATTTTTGCAGATCGGCATACAAGCAACACGAAGACTCTCTTCTTAAGCAATTACTAAATAAAGAAGGACTTTCGCAGAATTGGTCAAAAGTTGTTTTGCAAATAGCCCACCAGATAGTCGATCATGTCAGACCAGATCTGCATCACGATGCCGACGATATGGACATCAGGCAATATGTCCAGATAAAAAAATCACCTGGTGGAAACAAAAACGACTGTGAAATTGTCTCAGGCGTTGTGTGTAGTAAAAATGTTGCGCACAAGAATATGAACGCGATGCTTGCGAACCCAAAAATTCTGTTGCTTCGCTGTGGCCTTATGTATCAAAGAGTGGAAGGCAAGCTGCTTAGTTTGGAGCCAGTGATGCTACAGGAGAGCGAATATTTAGGTCATACTGTGGCAAGAATCAACTCATTAGGTCCAGATATAGTCTTGGTACACCGGTCTGTATCCAGACTTGCTCAAGACAAACTGAGAGAGTGTGGTATAACATTAGTATTAAATGTCAAATTGAGTATACTCGAGAGATTGGCGAGATGTACTGGTGCAAGCATCGTCGACACCGTCGATGCTCATATATCGGCGAGATACAAGCTTGGAACGTGCAAAAAATTTTATCTTAGAAATTTTCCTAGCGAAAAAAGTGAGTCCCTAATTACAATTTATTTTGTTTTGTTTAATAACAATGTTATTCTAAATCAATATGTTTTTAGCTGGCCTAAAGACCTTAATGTATTTCGAGGGTTGTGCAAATCCTCACTTGGGAGCGACAATATTGCTAAGAGGAGGTTCTCAGAACGAGCTACGCAAAGTAAAAAATGTCGCATCAATGATGATTTTTGCAGCTTACTCGTGTCGCCTTGAGAAGTCCTTTTTGATGGATGAATTTGCAAAGCCGCCATCAGCCATGGATAACTCGTTCCAGGAAGATTCCTCGCGCAATGTTTCGCCTAGCAAAAATAAGAAGTTTATTGATAGTCAAAGTATAATTTATTATTAGGATTATTTATAAAGTCTCATTTAGTTTTGCGTAACAATCAATAAAATTTTTCTTTAGAAACTGATATGGAAATTGAAGGCACCTCAGATAAATCGAAAAAGCTGCTGGATCAAAGTTCAAGAGATAATCAAGTTTTTGAGAGTCCAGATACACTATTGCAAAAGGATATTTTAAAAAGTAGTATCAATAAAGACAAAAGTCAAGCTGCAGAAATCATTGGAGAAGGTGAAAATTTCGAACAAGTTTCTGCCTTATTAATGAATACCACGAGCTCGTACGACACATTGAAGTTGTTCAAGAGTAAATCTAAGTCTTCCACTGAAGAATCCAAGGTCAGTGAAAAGATAATCATTAAAATAGTTTATTATTAAAATAGTTTTTTTTTTAATTAAATGTACATTTGCAGGAAATTCTTCCAACGACTGCAGAAGTAAACGACACTGCTGGTGATCAAGAACTTTTTCGAAACTCGTCCTCAGAACTTGGTGACGATCGTTCCGAAAGATCCAAGTCCATCAGCAGCAAAGATAAAGAATCGGAAAAGCGTTCGGTTCACGGCGAGTCGGTGAGCGATAAAAGTGATCCACTCCATCAATATTTAAACGAGGACGACGACGAGGTTTTCGACGAGCTTAGCCCAAATGGCCAATGTCTGAGCGTGGCCGATCTTCCATTATTAAATAAGTTTAAGAAAGCTCTAGAGGGTACAATCCTAAGTGTCTCACCCTATCTCAAATTCTCTATACCCTATCTCGAGACGGAGCTGGGCAGAAACTGCGTACTGAGGCGTTTCTTTCCCAAAGAGCTTTACTACTCGGCTTACTTTTCTGACAAACTGGAAGGTGCGTTTGCTAATAAACTTAGTTTATAATAGTAACTCGTGTTTTCAGAATAATCATGATTTGTTATGTGAATAGGAATTAAGCAGAGTACTGGAATTAGTCAGGAACCCGCTAACACTGAGAATTCGCTAAAAAAGATTAAATTTGCGCCGCCTCATCAATTCATTGAGGCGAAATTAAAAAGCAGAGCAGACAGTCGGGAAGTTCAGGCACTGGTCGCCGACTTCCGAGCTCGTGGAGGCCGGTTGGAACACATGAGAAATGCAGCTGACAATCGTCGACAGGCATTTTTACAAACTGGCGAATCAACCGAACAAACTGTTACCTGGCCTGACTGCTTGGATCCAGCTAGCCATCAAAGACTTTCCGTCCTGTTTTGCAGCTTTTTATACATAGGCAGCACGTATGTTTTACAAGACTTTAATCAGCCTTTTAGTACGTTACCAAGTTTATTAATTTTCTAAAATCTATTTTATATTGTCTATGTCAATAGTAATAGCGCACCTGCCTTCTGCGTGAATCCATGGGTGGTGAACATGGATCTGTATGGTCGTAACGATATAGCTCTTGGTCGCTTTCTTGAGCGCTATTGCCTGACGACGGAGTACAAGTGCCCAGCGCAGAATTGCAAGGCTCAAGTGTCTCAACATGTGCGTCGTTTCGTTCACGACGGAGGATGTGTACATATAAGCCTTTGCCAAATTGGTTATGACCCGTTCAACGGTCCGTCCGATAAGCAAGAGGGCCCCAAGCCAATTTACATGTGGAGTAAATGCCGTCGCTGTAAAAGCGTTTCCCCGGTCGTTCCTATCTCCGACGACACTTGGTCCCTCTCGTTTGCCAAGTACCTGGAGCTACGTTTCCATGGAGCAGTATATGCGAGACGAGGGGCTGAAGGCTGCCAGCATTCGCTTCACCACGATCACCATCAGTATTTCTACAAGCACAACATGCTCGCGGTTATGCGCTACAGTAAGATATCACAGTGGGAGATATCTTTACCACCGGTTCTCATAGAAGTCATATTTGATGCCCGGCTGTACGCCTGTCTTGTAGACGAAATTAAGACACTTGCACTCAAAGGCGACGAGGTTTTTTCTAGCGTGAAGGAGAAGCTTAGTAGTTTGCAGCTTGACGATAATACTCTTATTGGATTGAAGAACCAGCTGACCAAAGACCAGCAATATTTTAAGAATAAGATGGAAGAGTTGCAATTAAAGCTCACCTCGCCATCTTTAGAAAACAAGAGGTTTCAAAGTATGTATAAATAATTTATTATAACTATCAAATTCTATGATAAGAATAATTAATTTAATTATCGTATGTTGACAATTTTGTAGGCAAGCATTTAGAGAAGCACGTACAAATGAAGATGTTCCGAATCGAGGACAACATCGTTATTGTAAAACGTTTAATATCCGACGCTGTACTAAACTGGAACACTAAGCTGACAGAGGCGGTGGCCAAAAAGAAAGACGAACGTTCGGCACGCAGCAAATCAGCTGACCGTCCTCCTGCCACGACTTCATCGAATCCAACAACGGTTGTAACAACGATAACGACGACAACAGCGTCAACGGCAACCAGTGGTTTACTAGATGTTGATGTCAATGAGGACACTGCTTCGGAATCCCAGCTTGAGGACCTAAGCCCAGTGTCGGCCGATTATAACGCTGTCGAAGCAATCGCAGCAATACAAACAGCCGAGCTGCAAACAGTACCTGAGCTTGCCGAAGGTTCGGATATCGAACCACCCGAAGTATCTCAAGCTAACCCCGAAGAAATTGTCGTTGTTCAAGGTAATGCAATTTAATTATTGTACTTTTTAAATGTACATAAATAAGTTATACAATTTTTTGTCTAAAATCTTTACACGTTACGGTGTTAAAGGTTCGCCAAAGACACAGCAGAGATTTACTCCTGACTTGGCGGTAACAACAACTGCTGATGATGTGCCAGACAAAAAGAAGAAGAAGAAAACCATTCTGTCACAGCTATTGACCTCGACACCCACTGCAGATCTCATTATCAATCCGCTAGGGCCTCTAGAACACCACCTACTGCCTCTTGGGTAAATAGCTTTCCTCTTTAATCAGTTAAATTAATTGATATTATTAAAATTGAATTATTTGTGGGAAATGAATTTTTTATTTTCCGTAGATCTGTAGTGCCTATTGTAGTCTACGAATCGGAACCGTCTTCCATAATAGCTTACGCTCTAGATTCGCACGACTACAAACATGCACTTCAGGAACAGTTACGCTCATCAAAAGGTGTCGAAGCCAATCCAAGTCCGTTAAATCGACGAAAGATGCAGGAAACGAAAGACAGCGCCTCCGAATCCAGTCAGAGTACCGAGCTTAAGAGGCCGTCTGTTCTTTCATTCTTGCGTGGTAATAATCCGAGTCCCAACACACTGCAGGCAAGCCCAATGGAGACGGACAAGTCCCTTCCATCGGTGGAGTCGACGACAACTTCCGTGGCTGCGAGTTCTGAAAACGAAGAGGAGAAAAAATCCTCGAAGTCGCAACAACAACAGCAACAGCAGCAAAACTACATCGAAGTTCAGTTTGCAGATTCAACCACAAATTTTTATTGTAGAATATATTTTGCAGCGCAATTTGCTGCATTACGGGAAGGTGTTTTGCCTTGTGGTGAAGATGGATACACTAGAAGCCTAAGTCGGAGTATTCAGTGGGCTGCTCGTGGCGGTAAAAGTGGCAGTGCCTTCTGCAAAACGCGAGGTAAGAATAATTTTTTTTAAATTTAATTTGATAGTGTAGTTTTACAATTAACATTTTATTTTACAGATGATAGATTTGTTTTGAAGGAAATGAATCGCGTTGATCTGCAGATATTCCTAGATTTTGCACCAAACTATTTCGCCTACATGGAGAAGTGCCAGCAAACAAAGCAGCCTACGCTTCTAGGCAAAATTGTTGGAATTTACAGGGTGTCATTTAAAAACAACTCAACCAATGCTGCTCTTCGAACGAGCGTCTTGGTCATGGAGAACTTGTTTTACAATAGAAGTATTACGGATAAGTTTGATTTGAAGGGCTCTGTAAGAAATAGATTAGTTAATCCGGAGGATATCGATCACGAAGGAGAATTAGTTTTACTGGACGAAAACTTGTTAAACAGTAAGTTATTCTATTAGAACAAAAGTTTAGAAACAAAGTTTAATCTTGTCATAAAAAATTTAAACAAATTTGATTTATTATTACAGTGAGTTGTGACTCTCCATTGTATATAAGACCTCATGCTAAAACTGTTCTAACCAAGGCTATCGAGGAAGACACTAAATTTTTGGCCGACAACTGCGTAATGGATTATTCATTGCTTGTAGGCCTTGAGCCGAATACAGGCGAACTAGTATTAGGCATAATTGGTAAGAATTACAAGACATTTATGCAATTCACTAACAACACTCAATAATTTGTATATAAATACCTTATACACATTTTTATGAAATAAAAATTTCAATCAAAAACAATTTATATTACAGATTACCTTCGTACGTTTACGTGGGATAAGAAGATTGAGACCATAGTAAAAAAGTCTGGAATTCTTGGCGGACAAGGTAAGCTTCCGACTATTGTATCGCCTGTGGAATATCGGGAGCGCTTCATTGCTGCGATGCATAAGTACTTTCTTCCGGTACCAGACAGATGGACGGGCCTTAGTCGTGGTGTTATTGCCACCTCGTAGAAGCGGATAAGTTTAAACGAGAATCAGAATCAATATTAACGACAGAACCATTTCAAAGGAAGTAAAAATAATTTTGTTTAAGTTATCATTGATATTTCGTATTTTGAAATGAGAAGTGAACAAACAACTTAGTTACCAGAGTGAGAAATATTGGTTCTTCTTCTCCGTTAAAAGCCTTTATATTTTTTATATCTAAATCTGTGATTTTGAAATCATTTTTTTCTTTTTTTATATCTTATTTAAATACTTTTTAAACATATAACTCTCGTTATCTACTTAATTACTAAAAATAATTATGTTATATACTTTAGATATGAAATTGTTTTTAAGATTTATTATGTTGTTTGTTGTAAAAGAATTTAATTTTTTAAATACATTGATATTAGTTCTAATAATTTAATATACTAAAAATATTTACTAATCTTAATATATCGAAACATCACAACATATGATATTATTCTATCTTTTATAAATTGTATTACAGTTATTATTTAAGTACAAATTTTATTGTTTTAATAAAATAATTATATTAAAAATGTGATCAAAGTCACAGATTTGTTGTGCAAGTTACTGTGCGATTGTAATTTTGACAATATCTTTGATATACTGAATCAAATGTGATATTATATTGATCTATTTATAAATTTACTAAAAAAAAATCATGTTGTTTGTTATTAAATTAAAAAATATAAATAAAAGAGCTTAAGAATTAATTTTATAAAATTAAAAAAATGAATCATGTTCTACATGAATAATAAAATTCCATAATTGTGATATAAAAATTAAAAAATTTTATTTAAATAAAATACAGCGTATAGTAAAGGATAGGGTGGACGAGCCAACAAATCATTTATGAAAGCACCATTATTAATGATTTTATTTAGATAATTCTTTTCTCTCGTAAATTATGTACAATGAATCAAACATCGTTTGCAATCAATAATCAAAATAAACAATCATATAGCAATAATAATATAATAATAATAATTACAGTATTAAAAATAATAAAAATAATCATTACAACGCAGTAATAGCCTAAAGCTCGCTTATTGTGGATATTAGAGTAGGGAAGGAGGGAGGGAAAGAATGCGGAGACAGGGCACGTGTATTATATGTGTATAGTTTGTAAAGAGAAGAGTATATGTATTATATATAAGAGTCGGATAGAAGCGCGCGTGACGCCTTGCTTCTATTTTTGTAAGCTTGAGCTTGCGGCAGTAAAATGAACAAACGCTGTCGTCGTCGTCGTAGTCGACAGCTAATTCCAAATGAGAAAGACTCTTCTTTCGTCGAGTGAGAGCTCTCTATCTCTTTGGTCGATGTAATTATCGATTACCAAAGTGCCTCAAAGGGATATCAGTTAACATAAACGAAAATTCAAACGACTATACCGATATAAACTGCGAGGATTTTGTTCCGTAATGAAAATTTGATATTTTTCAGAGTAGAATGTAGGCTTATATGCAAGCTCATTTTTGTTAGAATCGAAATAATAAATTATCATTGATTATCAAATAATTTCACCTTATTACAACTAATACTTAAACGAAATGTCGCTTAAATATAAGAAAAAAAGCGAGATTATTTTTCTATTCAAACCCTAAAAGCTTTATTTCATATGATATATCCGCGTCAACAGAACACAGCTGTATTTGCCTAGCATAATGAATATTGGGTGTGTGTATGTATGTGCGTAGGTACCAACGCGGGAGAGAGAAAGCGCTTGCGTATGTTTACCTTTAAACGCGCGTGTTTTCATCTTCATATTTCGATTATTTATTCTCTCTTGGAGGTAGCTCTCTTATCGCTGATATCTACCAAGTTATTAATTAACATCAGAAAGAGAGAAGATTGGCGTCACACAAACAGAAAACACGCGACAAGTTGCGCGAGAGCTTGCAAGAAAAACAAATTCGGTTAAATGAAAAGGGAGAGCTTCAATATAGCCATGTATATGTATAGTGAGAGATGCTGCACGCGTAAGACCGTCAGGGAGGTCAAGGGTCAGGGTCGCGCGAGAAATATCTAGATATTCCCCATCCCCTTCTGCCTTATATTCTCTCCTATTTCTCCTCCTCCCCAAAGTGATGTTTACGGGAAGGGGAGGCTTTTTCTGGGCACGTGCTCTTTCTCTCGCTCATACAGCTTCACCCCACATATACACACACATCTCCGATACCACTGAGCTTTAATCTATATCCAAGGCTGCCCAAGGTTTCCCTTACTTTCCAAAGCTTTACCTTCTGTATTTATCCCGCGATATATGGTTCGACTCATGACAGGAAGTGAATTTTTCAGCTTATACGCGCACGTGTCTTTCGTAAACATAACAGCTTGCTTGCTCTCTTTTATATGATGGAAAAATTGTCTTTTATTGATTTTTTGGTGGCGGTGATGGTATTTTATTTGATAGATTGTTTGTTTTGTTATTGTGGAAATGGTAATTTAAAATATGGTGTGGTTTGTATGTAGGAAAAATCAATGCTTCAAGCGTATTTCAATGAAAAAAGAAATTTAATGGTTTCCTCAAATATTTTTTTACTAAAACTTAATGTTTTAATTCTTTTTCTTCTTTTTTTTTCGTTTTGTTTTAATTTTATATCCACTTTCCAGAAAATACATGCTAGCTTTATATATTTGTATATATATTACGTTTTATATACATCAATCAATTCGTAAAAGTGGTTCGGTCATTGTTTTTAGTTGAATATGTTAAGGATCTAGTTAAATATTCCACATGAACATTCCTTTGATACATATTAATTTTTTCGTATATATATTTAAGTAAGAAAATAAATTTATTCGTGCGTCTATTTTTTAACTATTTTTAATCGACAAAAAAAAACAATTTTATAAAATATCAAAGTAAACTTTCATGCAGCTTGTGTTCGTCCGTTTATATACGTGTACATATGTATGCGGATAAATATATACTCATATACATGTATATATCGATCTTCCGTATAAAATTACGAAAAAATAAATGCGTCATTTTTTTTACTGCAACATTTAAACATACAATAAAAATTCTATCGTACAACATACGCTGAAATTTGTAAATCTAAACTTTTTTCAAACAAATCTTATACCTCGAGTCGTTAATTCAATTGGAAAAAAATCGTTTTATTTCCCTTGCAAGTAGACAACTTTGATAAGCTACAATTTTAAAACGTTAACTTTTGCAGCGAAGATCTGTTATTGTTTTTTTTTTCGTTTTCTTTTTTATACACATAGATTATACATGGAGCTTAATTAACTTATCGCGTATATTAAACATTATATTTTTCATTTTTTTATATTTACAAGATTTTGTCGATCTACAGTTGGTGACGAAATATTGAAAACATATCTTAAGACAACAACAAAAAAAAAGTTTATGCAATTCACCAGCTTGTATTTGGATCGTTTGTACTACGCTTACTCTTGTCAAACTACTTTCAACGAACGTCCATATAAATTATATAACGCACAATATGATGTGGAAGATCACTTGAATTAATAAACTTTAGTCAAACACATGTCTCACGTGAGAAACGAAAAAAATATCTTGATTGTGCAAGTGCTTCATCGCATTTAATCTTGCCTCTACCCCAAATGTATTTCGTTTCGTGATTTTTAGGTACTTTGTATCTCGAGAACTACATGAACACGTAGCTTCAAGCTCCCATCAAACAACTCTCTTCTCGAGAAAATTCGCGTCTGCAATTGAAATATTACGCTACCCATCCCTCTTTTCCTCCACTTAAATATAAGAAACAAAATAACTTAAATTTATTATTTTCTTGTATATCACTGTACATACGCATATGACGAAAAAACGACTAAATTAAAATTTTTAAACAAAATAGGTGAGCATTTTTTTACATTTTAATAATTATAACATACGCGATTATGTTTACTTGCGCTTCAATGATCTCTTTTCTACACAAAGCAAAAGCCATTCAAATTCAACCGGGAAAAAAAACTCTTGTTTTTGTTACTCTTGTAACATTCCATGATATATTGTAGTCTAAAAGCTTGATTTTCGTCAAAGTTTAATTACGGGTAATAGTATATGTGAGATATGCTCCAGAAGTTGGAAAGGACTAGCGCACTGTTATATCGTCGAAAAGAAAAAAAAGAAATAAGACGGTAGAATACATATTATGATAACGTCAATTTGTAAATTTGATACATGCGCACCACGTCATTGTCAATGTTGTCCGCAAGCTCGATTTTTTCACTTATCGTAATAAACACTTCGTCCAGTCACTCTAAATTTTTCAAAAAACATCACAAACATAAATCTGTATACTATTACAAGTCGGTTTATCGTTTTGAAATAAATCAAGCTGCATTTTTCTCTTTTGCTATTACTCGCACTACACTTTCAGTAACAAAAAAAAAAAGAAAAAAAATCGTAAACTTACTCCTGTCAACATTATGATACACTTAGAATTACAATATACTATCTTATAACAATAAGAAAGTCGATTAATTATTGTATTGGCTGTAACAACACTGTATTAACACGTTTTTGTTATTTTTGTTTTTCTTTTTTTTTTGCAGATGTCAATTGTAACAACGACCATTCAGAAAAAGATCGTTAAGAGAAAAAGAGATAAAGGAAGATTATTATTAATATTATCATTATTTATACATGGATATATTTATGATATATTAAAATTAGCCTAGACATGTTATTTTTGTTTTTGTACAAGATCGCGAATCTCACATAATACAGCCGAGTATTTTTAAAAGAAAGCTCTCTTATTCTCTCTCTCTCTCTCTCTCTCTTTATATCTCGACATAATTGTACGTATGTATAGAAGAATCATTATATCACAAAAAAAGTGATATTATTATAAATCATGGACATCAGAGTTACAACACATCCGAATAGGACAGAGTTTTAAGAGAGTTCGCGAGAGGCAATACAATTAATACAGAGACATCGATTTTCATTTAATATAAATGAAAACACTGAGGAAATTCACCGATATATATATTTATATTAAAAGATGCCAATGCAATCTTGCCAGGCATCTCATATCTATAGATTAGCTTTTGAGCTTTTAATTATTCGGATACACACCGAAAGCTCTATTCAACCGGCCAATAATTAAGCGACTTTGCCATCGTTTTACATATGCACACACGTACACACACATATCTCGAATCGATCCTTTATAATCCCTAAGCGCGCGCTAACATATTCATCAGGCGTGTTATACTCCATTGAAATTCAGAGATCAGGACGATGGTCAGAGGATGACCGACGTCTCGGAAGAAAACACCTGATCGCAAGCACACACACATGTATGTTTACATACGCGCATATAAGGATGGGGAACGAGTATGTGTATGACGTGTATATATGTATATATAAGTGTCGGTGTGTGTATGTGTCTCTACGTGTGCGCAAGGTCGCCGAGATCCATCATCATCATCAACCAGATCATCATCATCATCATAATCAGTCGTTCTTATCTTTGAGGCTCGCCGAGGCCAAACTGATGATGGTGATGTTGACCCATCACTCCTGCCGCTGCCGCTGGTGACTGGGATAAATGATGATGATGCGATACCATACTGTTTGAGAGACTGCTACACCGCTGTCCGGTTGAAGGTGTCGTCGACATCGCTATCGATTGTTGCGACTGTTGTTGCTGTTGGAACTGCTGTTGTTGTTGTTGGAAGTGCTGCTGCTGCTGATGCTGTTGTTGATTCAGGTGTAGGCCGTTTTGACTCGGTGACATGCCTGGAAAAATATACACACAGAGATAGTAAGAAGAATAAGCTGGCTTTTTTAGTTTAATGCTTGCTTAAGAAGATATGAGAAGGAGAAAAACTTTTTTTCTTTCTTTGTTGGTTTTATCTTTTATGGGTGGTATAATGTTTTGTATTTCAAAATAATTAAATTTTATAAATTTTTCTTTTTTAATTAATAATTTCTGTTCATTTATCAAAAATAGATAATGCAGAGTAAATTAAATTAAATTGCTAAAGCAGGAAATGATTGATGAAATCTCGTCAGTTTATAAGAAAAGCTCAAAAATAAATCGTACGATATAGTACGCGAGCGCGCGCAAGCTCGAAAACGTAAACTGCAAGTCAAGGCGCGTGAGAAGCTTATAAAAAATCAAAACATAACAGAGAGTGAGAGAGAGCGGTATGATTACGTCGGGGCTCCGGAACGTTTACATATACTACAGCAACGAAGAAAGAAAAGAGGAGGGGAGGCTGGCTGACGTTGGATTCAAGCATGACGTCAGGCTTACTGCTGCTGCTGCTGCGGTTTATTCGCTTACAAAAACAGTCTGTGCTCTCTGGGATTCGGAGGCCACCCCCCTACCCCTTCTATACTTCTAGTACAATCTAATATAGGTATACCTCTCTCTGCTTTTTCTTCTCTTTCTCGCTTATATAGTATATACACACACACACACACACATACCACCATCATAGTACCAGAACACATTCACTCTAGTTTTCAGCCTCTCTAATTTTGAACTACTACTACGCTATGATTATATATCTTTGTTTCGCTTAACTATATCCCATTTATACATAGTACGTTCTCGTGTATTTTAACCTGCTGTCCTCGAGAGACTATTGCAATAGTATATACAACATTTCAGCTTTAATAATAGTGTGTGTGTGCACATGTATTTGGTAGGTAGGTATAGAGCGGAGCATTGTTTTGCTTTAATCGCAAGGTAAATCAATTTACTTGCAACGATGCTAAATTCCAATGCTGTCCCCCCCCCCCCCCCCCCTTGCCAAATGTATACCTAGTATTTCGCTGCAAGCTCTCTAAAGCTCCGGTAACCATTTTTTAACAAACCAATATTTTTTTGCATTTATTTTTTTTTTCTATAACCCTTGAAGCAAGGTGAAATTGGAGTTGATAAGAAAACGACAAAGACTCTCTCTTGAGAGAGAAAAGTCGAGGTCTTGTTACACGAGCTCACTCTCTCTATGCTGTCCTTGCAACAGGCAGCAGCAGCATCAGACTCTGCTCTCGGTGAGCTTTTTACTCTTTACACGCGCGCGCGCGCACGCCTTCGCGACCCTCCAAGCCTTGACATCTTCGTCGCTTTGATTGGAATAGACAGCTTCCAGGGATTTTGCTTGTGAAGCTTGCGCGATATCACTACTACTAGTACTGCTGCTATTGCTACGTCATTTTACTTTTAACTAAAAACCTCGGTCCTTAAATTTTTGCAAGCTAGTTTTTTATTTTCTTTTCGTCTCGCGTTATATACTTTAACTTTGTTTTATTTTTAATTTAACGATTTATTCCGTCATCTTGATATATTTTTTCTTTTTTCATTTATCTATAAATTTAGATCTAATTTCCCATGCAATCAATACCACATTAATAATTACACAACCTGCATGTATACATGTACATGCGAGAGGAAGAGAGAAATGCACATCAAAGCATTAAATATGTGGACAATCGATATGTATATTGGTATCTGCTCTCGTATATGCATATAGCTACCACACACGTATTCAATTACCGCACGTGTGTGTGTACAAGGTGGAGCATTATAAATGTAATTAAAACATTACCGGTGACAACTGAACTACACATCATATACGCATCACATATAGGTATATAATGTGCTGATGCGATAAATTTAATTAATCTATAATTGTAACTCTTGCTGATACAAATCGAATTTATTTGATGATGAGTACAATGATGCTGGCTGATGTTATTTTTGTAATTAAAAATTGTATTTATTGATGAAATGCTTACGTGTATTTTGATCTTCTATATAATATGTTAAATTACTTGTAAAGTATATCTCGTTTGAGTTGAATAATTAAAAAAAAAAAATTATGAATTTCATAGAGCTACGTAATATCTAAATTAAAAACTTTCTATCCGAGATAATAATTAGAAGCATCGATCAAACCATTATATACACATGCCCACTCTCTCGCGTACTAATATACTAATTTGAAAAATTCAACGAAATTATTAAGTTGATGAGGATGAAAATTATTATGGATGTATTTAATAAGGAAGAGAAAACCACAGGAGAGAAAGAAGAAGAAGAAATAGACAGATAGATATAGGTATAAGTTCAATTAAGATGAGAGCTTTTTCAACAACTTACCGGAGGGCGTTTTTTCACCTGCTGACATTTTTGAAAAGGCAAGCAGAGCGTCGGGAAAGTTTGGTGGAGTTGCTGGCGTGTTACATGGCGTTATCTGTAAAAAAAAGATAAAAATAAAAAAATTAATTTATTTTTTCATATTTACTAAAAATTTATCAAATTACATCAGACATTTTAATAACTTCCGCATTTCAATTTTAATTATTTGTTTTAAAATAATAAATATAAAAAAATTATATATAAAAATATAAATTATAAAAGACAATATAAAAAAGAAAAAAAATGTATACAATTAAAATGTTGTGTCTTGGAATATTATCGTTGTCAAACATAACAATAACATATAACATCACGCAGAGAAATGCGTATTTATCAAGTTCATTCAATCGAATGCCTTACGACGACGCAGAGACACGACCTGCACCTGACGTCAATAGCAGCGAGCCACAATAAGTGAATGTACAATCACGACGAGAAAGAGAAGGAGAGAGAGAGAAGAGAAAAGTCTATATAAGTTATCGACTGACGTGGTCCTGTGTGTAAGCGCAGCAACTACGTTTTTTCTTCTTTTTTTTTTTCCATCGTTAAGAATTTACGCTTGGCTCTTCTCGAACCGGAATGAAACTTTGCCGCAGCGGAAGGGATTTTATCTCCCCTTGTTATTGGCTGTGTGGAAAGGAAATAGTGGGATGTATCTATATATACAAGGCGTTCGTAGGAAAAACGAGAGGAATCGTCGCTATATATAGGGGCGTGCGAAATCGAATCAAAGCTGAGCTAGCCTCGGGAAATATCCTGCTGATGGCATATAAAAAAAGGGATTTGTTTTTTTACCAGCTGATTTAGATTTTTTTCTACGATTGACGTGCGTAAGAATCTTTTGAGGCTTAAATTTTCGATACTGATTACTTTTATTTATTTTAAATTGATGTATTAATAGCTATTTGATTTATCGAAAAGTTTTTTATAGGGGAGTATCAAGATTGATAAATTTTAAGATTTTAAATAAAAGTTTGACTGCGAAGTAACAGGTGTTCCTCATTAAAAATTTTGATGAGCTTTTTAATACTAGAAAAGTGAGTTTTATTTCATATACAAGCAAAAACACAACATTTTGTCATTTTGTAACATCGCGTTATTTCGAACTATACATGGTAATTAAACTAATATCCCGCTCGATGAATAAATTAATAAAAAACTTGTTTATTTTATCAGTTTTATGTAACCTTTTATATACGCAGATTTAAAGTAATAAAAAAAAAAGGTATTTTATACTTAAAAAATTTTGAAAAACAATTTTTACTTTTTAAAACTTGATTTTCTTCTAAATATAATCACATTCAAATAGAATACATAAACTCCAATTTTCAAAAGGTTTGTTTTGAAAAACAAAATTTTTTCTTGACGTCGAATGTATTTGTCACGCTCGTGACAGATCCACCATATTCAAGTCGGTAATACCAAATAAAAAAAAAATAAAAATAAAAATGCCAATGAATCACGATGATGTTCAATGGCACGGTGAAGGCTGATTGGAAAAGTTCATTGACATTGTGGTTAATGGTCTTTCCGCATTATAAGGCGTAGTAGTAGTAGTTATATTATACATATAGTCATAATCGATGATACAATGTCCAACAATTAACAATCTCGTTCTTTCAAGTGTAATTAATTAAAACACTGTCATCGCATACCATTTTACATAATAATGCGCAATCATTAATAAAAGAAGAAAGAAGAAAAAAAATAACACGTCAAATTAATCAAGAAGCATGTAGTACACATCAATTTTCAAGTTAAAAAAAAAGAAGAAAAAAATACGGAAACAGGAATATAACAAGATAGAAATGGAAAAATCAATGGGCGCGCGAGTATATTCCGCAAGGCGTTTACGTCGATTCGCGCTTTCTACACAGACACATACAAATACAGAGAGAAACAGCAATTCGCACGGATCTGTATAGGTAAAGCAGCTCCGTTACGTAGGAGGAGGAGGAGGATGAGATGGGACAGTTTGTATATATACATAGGTATGTAGTACGTAGGAGGAGAATGGATATATAGGTATATAAAATATATCCACATCGACGCGCGATTCGGCACGTGGCTTATCGGGGAGACGCCGGGAATAGCAGCGTGGCAGAGCGGTCGTCAAATATACCTATATCTCTATATACACGACTCTCTGTTACACACAAAAAAACACACACACAGACGCACACAAATATAGATGCGCCCTCACAAAAGTGTATTACGTCCGCGCACGCGGTGTGGCGGAGGCCAAGAGAAGAGAAGAGAGATAGATTTATATAGAGGCCATTGTGCGACCAAGCAGCAGCAGCACTACTGTTGGGATATTTTTGGTGGCTTTTGCGGATTTTGACCTCACTCTCGAGAATATACTACTGGACTCATCCACTCACCCTCCTCTCTTTCTCTCTCTCTTCATACCGTAGTCTCTTGCCTTTTATTCGGTATGTTTCTTTCTTTTTTTTTTTAGTTTGCAGAATGACGATGTGCCTTGGGGCTATTTGACACTTTGGAGATGCTGCTCTACTGTTGGTGCTTTGAGCATCCGAAATTAGGCGGAAGATGATCGTCTTTAAAAGAGATTGTAAAATGTGGTGATGCTAACGCGATTTTGTGGCTTATTTTTTTTTTACGAGTGTCAGAATTTCTATTTTGAAAATATCATAATTGTATAAATAAAAGTTGAAAATTTTGTAAACTTACAATTATTTTTTATTATAAAAGTTAAAGGAAATTTAACAAATTAAAAAAAAAATTAAATAAGCAATATTTATTATTGCATGAAACATCATGTTGTTGCGTGATAAATAACAAGAGGCTCATCTCATCATCATCATCATCATCATCATCATCACGCGGCTGTCATAATTTAAATTTGATGACTATCTTTACATTAACACATACACGCACATACATCTATATCTCGGTTGACTTAAAATATTCAAACGTCCTTTCTCGCTCGAGCAACTTATAGACTCTTGGTTGGCATTTGGTGTTGCGTTACCGTGTCCATTTACAGCGTTTACATATAGTTATCATGCCTATAATACCTAATAGTTGTTTTTATGTATGTACACGTAGATATAAGTAAAAACAAAAAACGGAAATAAATATAAAGTTGAAGAGAAACTGTACATAGATATATATCGGTGAAGTTTTTATCGCTAATATGAAGTTCTATTTTTTTTTTTACTTGCTCACATCTGATAAATCGATTTTCGATTATTTTCTATTTTGGTAAAGTTACACGTGCTATTTATTGAAGAATCAAAACATGATATTATTGATGTATAAATGAGACTAGTAAAAACATTACCAACTGACACTATTTGTGTAATTTATAGTGCAGACACTTTCGTTTTACAGTTATATCATTTGGTTTTATAGATAAGAGTTTCATGTATGTGTATATATAGTTTCATTTATTTTTTTGCTTTATATAGGTACATTCGAATGTTTCTCGAACTCGAATGTTTTTGTTTGACGTACATAAAATGTGTTATGCAATGCTATCTTTTATTAGCTTTTTCTTTTCATTCACATTTTTTTTAATGTAAAAAGTAGCAATCCATTCATAAAATAAAAAAATTAGTTTTTATTACATCTTACATACATTTATCTGTCTTAAATTTAAGTATGTCCCAATGATAAGCAAATAATTATAACTATACCACAAGACACGCTGTAAAAAAGCTCGATTAATATGTCGCAAGCTCATTGAAACTTAACGCAACTTCAATACTGTAAATGATACACCCGCAAAGCGATATGATAACCGGTGAAAACAAAGAAAAACATTTTGCCCCGCCAAATACACTAGCAGACAACTAATCGCAAATAAACGCGGCCCCTAAAATACAATGGTTTTTATAGCTTGCAAAAATATACTCTAACGGCAAAAGCACACGAGAAAAAGAAGAAGAAAAAGAAGAAAGAGAATCGTTTGTCCTTCGATCGTACACGCGCAAGCAACCGTAAGTAAATATATACACCTATACCTACTACAAACAAAAAAAAAAAGAAAGAAAGATAATACATCGAATATATATTTTCTTCTTCGGTCAGTAGTATGCGGAAGTGTGCGAGCCCGAATATGCGTGTGCCTCCGCGCGCGGGCGTTAGATAATTGACGAAAATAGCTACTGCTGCTGCTGTTGTGGCTTGACGACGAGTTGTAAGTATAAGTATATAAAGCTTTGGCAATACGATGAGTAGCTTGGTGTTATAATATACAAAAAAAAAAACACCGAGTAAATATATAGTGTCCGGCCTTCGCGTGACTCAGAGCTGAAATTCTAACGTTTTTGATGCCTCTCCTCTCTCTGCTTGACAACGACGACAACTTTAACACTCGTGACGATAAACGCAGAAGACCAAACTGGACAGTTTATTTGTGTAGATGGATATATCTATTTACAAAATCGAGATAGGGACATTTGTCACGAAAAAAAAAGAATACTTAAGTATTCGAGCTTTTATATATACACTATACGTATACATACGCGTATTATAGTTCATTGTTTCGTTCGATTAATCCCCTGCTGCGTGTAACATCCCCTGTTGTGTTATAGTATATGGATTCTAAGTTGCGACACAAGAATAACAGCAGCTTGTTAGCTTGTAATATAGTTTAGCCCTATATTTGTTTGCGTGTCGAGTTTTAACGAGGAAAACTACATGTTTGTGTGCGTAAATCTATATTATACATCGCGTCTAACCCAACACGTCTTTTTCTACTTGTACCAGATAAACATTTTTGAAAAAGAAAGAATGGTGGGTGTTTCTTTTAAAAATTCGCAGTTGTATTATTTTTTATTTTTTTTTTTACATACGCTATCTAGCATTTTGCAAAAGCCAATTCTGTAAGTTTGTGTGCAAGCAAATGTGTTCATAAAGACCGAGGGAACGAGAATAGAAGCGCGAACAATAACAACACACGAGGTAGTAACGGGGACATCAGGGACTTTGTGTGTGTTGTGTGTGTGCTATGTGCCTCGGGGGGGTGCGCCTGTTCGATTCTTTCTCTTTTTCTCTCTGATGCTTTACTGGCCGCGATCCACTTTTTCTATTTGCGCATAGACGAAAATGTGGATACTGCTCTCTCTCTCTCTCTCTTTCTCTCCCTTCTTCTTCTCTGTTTTATACACCTCCCTTCTACTAGTCGCGAAAAATCGAGACTGGCAAACAGCCACCCCGTACGACTTCATTTTATTTTATTTTTTTATTTTACCAGGACGTCTGGCTTGTCTTGCACAATATACACACACACACACACATAAACATTACTGTCTTGCAATTACATTCTGCAATGTTCTTGAGCTTGTTCTATTTACACGTGAGCTTGCCCAATTTTGTAAGCAATGACTTTATTATAACATGCGTCTTGTTATCAACTCATCGTCATTTTTTACGTGATTATATTCGATGTATTGGAATTGGTATATTTTTATGAGATTATTTTAGCGAAATTAAGCTCGTTAAAACTAATTTATTATATATTGGTTGGAGAAAGCGTAATGTTGTTTATCTTGTGTAAAATAAATACAGTAATGATGGTAAATTTGCATTGATTTCATTAAAATAGCCGTATTATATGGTAGGTATATGATGGAGGAAAAAGGAGATAAATATATACAGCCAAGAGAGTATTACATTTCAATAATTTAATTAAACGCATGTAACGAGAAGTGTCGTTTCATGCCAGATGAAAAGATTTAATTATTCTGTATATTAAAATTAAATCTTTTTATTTGTGTTTTAAAACTCGTCTAAACTCGTCTGAAGAATAAAGAATATCATTTTAAAAGACTAAGCAAAACCTGTACAGATAATTATTGTGACTCATCTAAATCAGACGACGTAGCAAGTTATCAAATTAAAGTGTAGGTTGTTTGATCTATCAGAACTTGATACACGTTATAAATAAAGATAATATTATAAGATTAGTCGATAATATACTTCTGAAAAGTTAATTCCTTTATATATAATAATAAATGTAAAATTTTACTATTAGAATGTTTATAAGTATCTAAGTAAAATAATTTACGATGTAGTAATAAAATTGTATTGTTAACCAGTTTAGTGATGTTATTATACATTCTATACTAAATGAAAAAGATAGGTGTATAAAAGACTCTCCTCGTTTATTGATTGCTTGTACCAAATCGTCTTTTGGATACTGGCCAAGAAGTAAGAGAATTTATTTAAAGATGGAATAACTAAAATTTTATTCATGAAATATTTCTTTCTAAATAAGTAGAAAATTTTTAATTATAGATTTTCTGTTTGTTTATCTTTATTTTGTAAGCAACAACAAAAAATTTAACAAATTAACTAGTGTTAATGAGTAGAACAAGCAAAAATCATAAATCAAAAATAAAGCAACAAAGAGTTAGTTAATAATATTCGCGCATTTACTGTCATAGACTATAAACGATGTCTGACAAGTGATAAGAGTAGCTCCCCCTTCCCTGCAATCACTCTCCCAAGCATCACACACAAACAGTAACAGCTCTCTTCTTAGCCTCTATGGGCCTGTTTTGCGTTGGATTGCGCAACGGTCCAGCCTTTTTTTCTCTCTCTCTCACACATTGCTTCACGCCTGCCTATAGACTTGCTACTGCCTATATATGTGGTCTCAGGTGCAATGGCCCGCGGAAACCCGGCCAGCCGTTAAGCTCAAACTTATTATGACGCTTGGAGTGTCGGAGGGGCAACTTATCAATGGCACAGTGGTGGCTACTGCTGCTGCTACTGCTGCTACTGCTACTGTGCGAGCGGCGGAAAATTACAAGCGCCAAGTCAAGTAGTATCTCTTATACGAGCCTCTCGGAGTTCAACCAATAAATAAGCATACGTCATTTGTTTTGCTTGCGAGATTTTTTAATAGCTTAATTTATATTAGTGGTTCTTTTGAACTTTTAATAATAGACTTTTATCTCTCAGATATATATGTGACTTTTTTTTTAAGTTAAAATTTAATTAAATTTTTTTCCTTTTTATTTAAATTGAAGATTAACGTGGCTTACCTGTCCAAAGTGTGCACCAGGCCCTTGAGCACAGGAGGGTATCGCAGCCTCTTGAAAAAATATACTGAGTGCCGTCTGTAAACAGAAAAAAAAACAAATCAATATTTATTTTTATTAATACCACTTATGTTATTGCAAAAAAAACATTATCTTTTAATATATCAACGATAATTATTAAAAATAGAAATTCATAATTCTAAATAGAAAAAAAGCATCTATACTTGTGACTATTAGTAAATATTTTACTATTGACATTACTTGAATATCATAACAAAGCTAAGTATCTATCTATCGTACAAAAATCATGTGATTAGACGACAACGGTAAAACAACGTTTTTTTTTCAGACGAAATAATAATAATAAAAAAAAGGTCAATTGCGGTACTTGAATAAACGAGAATATAACCAGCCACTGAAATGTAAATAATATACGCAAGGCCGAGCAATCGCGTTGGGTCACACACATATACATATACAAGAAGAATTTTAAAAAGCGCGAGAGTGAGAGACTTGACTTATCGAAGCCGGTGATCAAACGCGCGTGGCAAAGGAAAAACGACCGAGTTCTTTCAGATGAATTAGAAAAAAAAAAAAATGTTTGCGCAGTTGCGCAAGCTCTTTACATATGTATACCTATGACGGAAGTTAATAAGACTCTCGCGGCTACCGAATAGGGGACTCGCAAGCGTGTGTATGTGGCAATAAGACAAACTCATACGCACAAAGAGGTACAGAAGAGAGAAATAAGAGAGGAAAGGGAAAGAGTGAGAAATCAACTCGCGGAAGGGATATAGATATAGAAAGAGAGAGAGGTGTACGAGATTTTCCCATAGGCAGCGGCTCTCCGATGCGGAAGTAACGAATCTCTTTCTCTCTTTCCTCTCCCTGTCATTCATTGGCATAACTCATAAGAGTTTATATGTACGTATACATGCTTACGCGTGTATGTATATATAACGCTTGCCTCGTTGTCGATTATGATTAAGTGCGCGTTTCCCGCCGCTTCAATTTCCGGAGGCAATATCATGTGGAAAACTAAGTTTCGAGAGATTATTAAATTAAAAGTTTTTTATTATTATTATTAAAATTATTCGCTCACTTGAATTTATTCTGTGCTAATATATAATCGACAATTTTTCGTTCACTTGCTATTTTATATGCCCTTGGACTTTCATCAATATAAGGGAGGTGGGTATATATATTATATACTATACAGACTCTCTCGACAATCGCGTGATTTGCCCCGCATACATTGTACAGACAATGTTCTATTATATACAGCTTGATTTATGGCGGTCTATGACACTCACACACACTGTGTATTGCGATGATTACAATCTTGTTTGCTCTCTCTCTCTCTCTCTCTCTCTCTCTCTCTCTCTGTGAGCTGCTGCTGCTTTAAGATCTAAATTCTATCTAAAAATTGAAAGTATCGAAAGCACAAGTTTTAACGTATGTATAATATTGTTTCTGCGTTATTTAGGTCAAGTATAGTTTTTAATAATAATGTCTTAGAGTTGTTATGCAGTTAATGTTTTTTTACAGAATTTATAGTTTAATCAGATAATGATAACAGATAGAGATGTGAAAAAAAACAACGCAATTTAAAACATCTTTAAATTTGGCTGTTTTATCTTATTATCATCTGATTATTATTTTGCAAGACGCATTTGAATAAATATTTGTGTAATTAACGTTATATACGTATACTTATTTGTTATCTTTTACAATAATAACAACAAAAAAAAAGGCTGTACACAAGTGAATTATTTATTATACCTACTACAAAATCTTTATTTCTTTTCTTTTTACAAAAATAAATATTATTTAACATTTTTAATACTTGAGTTATCTTTTAAAAACCCTAGTCCCGATGATAAGATTACCGATAAAATGTATTTAATTACTTCATAAGACACTTTTCAGTTCTGGTAAAAATAATAATCAATTAAATTTTTACAATGTTGTTGAAGACGCAGCTTATTTTTAATGATAATTTAAAAATAGAATACATATGTTATTGGTTAAAAATGTAATTTTTAATTGCAATCATTTTATTAGAAAATTTTGATTTAAAATCTTAATCAATTAAAACGATATAAATTGGTGTCTAGTTCAAATGTTACTCGGATCCAGCTAAATGAAATTTAGAAGCAAAACAACACAACGTTATATTGCGCGCGTAACTCAAGTTTCGCGAAGCACAAAGTCAAATAACTTTACAGTTGAAATAACCCGAGAAGGAGAAAGAGAGAAAGGTTTAATTAATTATCATGGATGCAAAATCTTTACCGAGAACCACGATTCGTCCTTGGATTCGGCGAAGCTGATTTTTTTTTTTTAATTAACTTGATTAGCCGTATCATTATTCTTTTGACGAAGATTGCTTTGCTGGTAGAGAAAGAGAGCCGACTTCAATCAATCCTTAACATGTATAAATGAAGCGCAGTTGTAAGTCTTAAATCATACACTTCAAATAGATATGCCAGATGAAAAAAAAAAAATATTTTTGCTATCTATAGCAATTTTTTTTTATACTTGTTGGCTCTATTTTCGCGATAATGGGTCGCGTCTAATCGAATTCGACTGATAAAATAAACAATGTCAGCATATAAAGCTGATAAAAATAAAAATCGATCGTTATTTTTTTTTTTATTTTATGAAATTTTTCAAATCTGCGTAGCAGCTGCTTTATTATTCTTAATTTATTGCAATTATACCGATGACATTTATTTATTTATTTTTTAAATTTCATCGCGATGATCATCAGATACTGTGCATAATCGACCCATTGCAGCTTGCATATATATGCAGAAAATTTTCCCAAGCTGAGCTTATAATACCGCAGGGATCTTTTCCTTCCTCGTCTGCTTTTTTCACTATCCCAGAATTTCCTACTGACGCTCTATACAAATACCTATTATGCTTTGTCCAAAATATACACGAGTCAGAATGACGACGACAACGTCAACGGTATAGTGTTATACGTATATGTATATATACTCGTATAGTTTCCTGTATCGTGAGATTTACGCGTTTCAAACCCGAGAATTTCCCGCAAATCGCATATACTATGTTTATTGTATACTTTTGTACGTAGGTTACGCGATGAAATTATTTTTTTCTTTTTTCCTTTTTTTTTCCTTTTTGCAATGAAAGTTACGAGCTGCCACGCGACCCAACGACAACGACTACTATTGCCTCTCGCATGCGATATATCGTGGTCAGGACGTTTACTCGCTCGACTGATTACGCCTTGTGAATTTCATCGCTCCGACAATCTTTTCCTCTAATAGTACGTTTTACTACCAATCGATTATTATTCAACATTTATTATCGTACATACATATAAAGTTATGTATTATTGGAGTAAGTGGCGAGAAAAATTGGCAAATATTATCTGTCTGTCTGTCTATACACGGCCTGTTTCTACTGAAAACAATATTTTAAAAATCATTATTTCTCAACATGCATCTCTCTTTATAAGTATATTTATCTAGTCTGTCTTCAAATAACTCGCTCAACTACTCTGCAATAAGTTTTGAACTGAGCATAAAAACATGAATGTCCGCGTAGTTTTGGATGCGTATACCACCACAAAACGTTAGACTTGTTATGGCCCTTGGCATCGATCGAAATCGGCTTTTAGCCAAGACGGAAGACGTACTTCCTAATATAGAAAAACAAAAGGCGCAAAAAAAAAAATATACTTGAGCTTGTTGATTTTTATGAAAAAGTAGTTTTTGCAATCAGTCTATGATACACCCTCTTTCTTTTTGTATGCGTTTCGCGGAAAGCCCCGAATGAATCATCAGAGGATCAAGTCGTTCGTTCAAAAATGAAGGGGAGGCTGCTCGAGTGAAAGGTTTTTTCAAGGGGGAGGGAATTCCCTCTTTTTCTCTCTTCCGAAATTCCCCTTTTACTTCTGGATCGACGAGTTTGCGTGGTTGGGTACTTTAATTTTTTTAGTCTTTTAATACAGCTATTGGCCCTTAATGCTTTCTTGTATTACAAAATAGTTTTATGTACCACTGAATTTTTATCATTTATAGATTTTCAAAAGATTTAGTTTTATGATAAATTTTCTAAAATATATTCTATATAAAATAGTTTTTTAAAATTCAGTTTTGAAATAATTATTTTTAATATTTAGTTTTAAAAAAAAATTATAAACAGAAGCCACACAATAGAATTAAAAAATTGCAAAGAAAGTAAAAAAAAAAAAAAAGATAGAATATTGAATTTCACAATGATAAAATAGCATAAAAAAAAAGCACACGCGAAGCTCGAATATGCGAAATCCGATAACTGTGTAGCGCGTCGCCAAGCGCTTGGTTACGAGCTCTTGGCATTAAAACTACACAGACGGAAACTGCTCGCTCAAGGACGATAAAGAAAGAGAGGGGAGAGAAGACGATAAAAGAAGAAAAAAAACTTCGCTATAGAAACTACGTTGGGTATATAGCCAGCAACAACGAAGCTATAGTTCTCAATATACACCGAACAATAACAGATGCAGTTCATCCAAAAAATCTTTATTAAAAGAAAAAAAGAAAAAAATGTAGGTAGGGAGAAACAAGTAGAAAATAGCAGAATAGAGAGGAGGCTAAGTATGTGTAGGGATGTAGTATAGTAGAAAACGATGGAATATATTTATCTATACCAGCAGCAGCAGTCCAGACTTAGCGACAAGGAGGAAGTAAAACTGCTGTGTCTTGGAGAGAGAGAGAAAGAGAGAGCCAAAAGAGAAAAAAAGAAAGAAAGAAAGGAAGAAGAGAAGAAGGAAGGGGAGTCGAAAGATAGAAAGAGAGGAGACAAGAAAGAGAGACGGCTTGGCAACGTCGCGACTTGGAGCTACGTATACTATATATTCTCTCTTTTTCGTAGCAGCTGACATATCTTCCAAAGGCGACATTTGTACCGGCAACCAACTTATTATATATACACGGTCGCAGCGATAGGAAAACTACTAACAGACACAAGTTACTATTATGTATATAGTTTTCCAACTACATACACATATAATAGGAGGTGCGGCTCTCCTACCTACCTACCTACCTATATACGAATAGACACGAGTTGCAGCTGTTATTACGTGTTGTAATGTCGCAGCAGCAGCAGAGGGGTATATACCTGGTTTTTGCTGTAGGAATACTACCTGCATAAATTCGACCCCTACCATTTACTCTTTTTCCTTTTTCTCCTTTTTTCTTTTAGGTATACCCTCCGCGTCTACGGGTTCTCTTTTATTTTTCCGGCTATTACCTGTAATCTTTTTGTCTCAAAAACCCGACGACCATAACTCATCCTCACCAAGTAAAAGAATAAAGAAAAAGAGAAAAAAGAAAAAATACTTGCTTAAAAACTACATGGGCATTCGTGTCATAAACTGCGAATGCGCTAAAAATTTAAAAAAAAATCAGCCTGCAGTAGAGTTTTGCGATCATCGTTGCGCGAAAAAGGTGATGAAGATCCTTCCCCCTCCTCTCTTTTATCTCTATCTTACTCCACTGGTGAGTTAAAAAAGATAAGAGGCTGCTTCAGCGTTGAATGGTCCGGAACTGGAATAAAAAAAAACGCGTGGCTCGGAGCCAAGCTCTTCGCTATTGGGTTTCCGTTCAGCAGAGACTATACGAATACTATCAGGTCGATCCTGCTTGAAACGAACCTGATATTTCTCTTTCTTTCGGGTGTTTCTTGTAAAAAAAAAGCACCAATTTGATATTAAGTCATTACTCTTTTATTGTTTTCAAAATTTTCACACAGCTTTTCGAAGCTTTATAGATGTATAAGAGTATAAAGTTCGCTTTATCGTTCGAATAAAATTTATGAACAAATGGAATAAATTGCATACGTAGAGCTGATTTGATTTTAAAAAATACATTGAAATACAGTAGCCGAGTCTCGTTTATTTCTGTTTTTTTTTTTTTGTTTTTAGCATGTCAAATAATTCATAGTCTTTATCGTCATTTTAAAATGTTTATCTGTTCGTTAACTTCTCGCTACGATTTAAAAGTTAATTTAAGAGTCGCGATTTGGCAAACTGAACCATTATGATGTAATACATTTGAAAAGCATGTCAAGTCTCGAATTATATTTATAAATATATATATTTCTTTTCTATTTGTTTGGCATGAATTCTTTTTAGTGGATGACATAAATCAAAAATACATTTTTTTTATATATCAATTGTAACTAAAATTAAAAAAATTATTTGCTCAATTTAATTGTCAGTGTAGAACTACTGTAAAACCATAAGAAAATTTGCATAAACATCAATTACATAATCAAAAAAGAATTTAGTATTGGTATTTAAAAAATTGATGTCGTAATTATTTGCAATCGATCAACATACAAAAATACATAATTTTATTTCATCTACAATTCAAAACAGACTCCAAATTTCATTGATCATCAGACTCCAAAACAATCGTCAACAACAATAAAAACACCAAACTGACAGAATCGTAAAATTATAAATACCGCAGTCAAAAAGTTGAACGGACTCCGCATTACGGCATATAGAACGAGGAAGAAAGAAAGAAAGAAAGAGTCTCAAGCACACATAAACACGAACAAAAACGGAGTAGCTCATGAATGAAAAACTGACGGCTATTTCTACCTACTCTACTATCATATCGCGCAGGCGCTTCAGAATATATAATAAGCAGGAGCAGAGCCTTATATACTTGATCCACGCGCTACTTTTTTTTTCTCTCCTATTATATTATTCTCGCCCACCCTGATGCTCTCGCTCGCGTTATCATTGGCGCAGGCGCGCGCGCGCATTACTTCGTGTGTCTCCGATCGACGGGATGACCTTGCTACGAAGGCCCTTCTCTTCTTCCCCCTATATATAGGTACACATAAACGCAAAGGGCTCTCTCTCTCTCTCACTCTCTCATTATATCTATATATATACATAGAAAACCAACCCTCCAGTACAAGGCTGCTACGTATTTTCTTTCTCCCTTTCTGCCCTTTATTCTCTCTCCACCGCCCTTCAATATAGAAACTTGCAAGCCCTGAAAGGAAAAAAAAGAAAATTTTCCCTGGCGCTATACGGTGAAGGAGGAGGAGGAGCGTCCTTCTTCCGCATTTCCGTGTTGTGAACGCAACTCCGAGGCCGCTTGTGTTTGTAAACACGCGCCGATGCGCGAGCGTGCGCGCGTGTGTGTATACGTTTTATACGACGCCTCCGCCTCCACCACCGACACTGTCGTGTCAAGGCTCCGCTTTTGCCGCGCCCGATTAATAATGCCTCTTTTTTCTTCGTTTGCTTCTCTTTCTGTTTTTTATTTATTTTTTTTTTATTTGAGATGACTTTTTTTATTTTATTTGCAGCTCTCTCTTGCAGCTGTACGTATATTATTTGATATCGATGATAACAACAAATTTGATTGTGTATGTACAAGTTATATTATTTTAAAGAGAACGTCATGAGAAATGTTATGTAATGATTTTGGATCTTTTCAAATTCAATTCTATGTGATTTTGGAATGTCAAAGAGATACATAATTTCTTATCTTATAAATATAGGAGGAAAGATCGTTTATTGTAATCAATTGATTTTTCTTTTCGGACCAATTTTTATTTTTTATTTACAAAACAAATTTTATCGAAGTTCCTCCTTCGACATCATTAAGGAAAGCGCGTTGCATTCTGCTTCTTTGATAAGCAAATATTGGAAAGAAGAAAAAAAAACATTGAATTGTGTGTATCTTTACGCTTGAAGTTCATTCACTGATATATATGTACGTTTTTATTAAGCTGAAAATGGAAAAAACACTGGCAGTTGTTATATTTTAATGTAAGACAATTGAGTTTTTGAAGCAAAAATGGAATACCTTTTATTGGAATTTAAAAAATAATTATATGCAAATATATTAAAACTGGAGAAATGATATTTTGAAAAAATTTTCCATGAGTAAATAAAATACTTATGTGATAGTACAATGTGTGACTAAGAATATTAACATTATAAATATCACGAAATGACTTTCAAGCTTTAATACATACTATAAGCACGTTTTTCAAATAAAAATTTAGTCAATAAGATTAAATAAATGAAGAAAAAAAATTGATTTCTTACTTTTTATAAACATAAACCTATTTTTGTTTATTGTGTCATAAACTATTTTTTTCACATCAATCAGAAATTCCGTGTCAGTACATATATATTTGTATAGTTTTATTTTTAACATTTTCTTTTCAAGTTATATTTGCACACTCGTCTTTCGTAAGTGCACAATTAAGAGAATAAATTACATAATGATTCTTGTTTTGCAAAAAACTTCATACGTATTAAATGAAACTTTTAATGTGTTAATTATAACTGTACTTTATATTTTAATCGGTTATAACATCGACTTATTCAACCAATAAATTATATCAAATTAATAACAGGTACAAAATGAAAAAAAAAGAAAAAAATAAACAAATTTTAACATTAAATCAATATGATTTCAAGTAGTTTTAATTAAATACGGAAACTACAATCTCAACTTAATAAAAGCAAGTGTATAAAGAGCTTATAAATGAATTAAAATTAAATTAAAATAAAGAAGCAACTCCGAATTTAATTAAAAAATATTTCCTTTTCTTCTTCTTTCTGCTAACAAAAACCATCCCGTTCATTGAACTATCTTCTCGAATTCATCTTGCTCCAAATTAAAAAGTCTGCAGATCAACCATCAAAGAACAACAAAAAAAAGCAATGCGGTGTAGAACAAATTAATAAAGCGACAAGAAGAACACCCGTATACGTTCCAATTAACAGTGGCAAAGTCTCTCGCAAAAACGAAAGCCGAGCTTACAAAATAATTCTTATAGCACCGTAGAAAGAAAGAAAGAAAGAAAGAAAGAAAAAGAAACAAGCTTCTTTAATGGTTCGAGGTGTATATGTAATACGGGAGAGAGACACGTTAGAAAGAGTAAGCCATAAAACTATTTATGTGTATGTGTGCTCACGCGGTGTGTGTAACATCCATGAGATATACTCGCGAGTCACGCGACGACGACGACGACGACGACGACGACGTCGAAGACCCCGCTCTCTTGGCTAAGCTGCTGCTCCGCAGTGTCAGCCATTTTCTCTCTCTTCGTGCTTTGTTTACATATAAGGCACACACGCGCTCCCTTTCCTCCCCTCTTACCCCGCCCCCCTTCTCTCTTCCTCATCCCTTATTTCTCATTCTCTCCCACTCTACTACTCCCTAAAACTCCAATTTCAAGTTATTACGTGTGTAGTATAAATTTTAACAGAGCGCACCTTCTTCTTTTCCATGCTGCGGTCTTTGATACCTTACCCAACGACAGAATAAATAATTGTGTGTGTGTGTAGGTATATATTGGGGACTTGAGGAGGAGCAGACTCTCTATAGCAAAGTAGTAAGAATATATTATAAGGAAGAAGGGAGTTAGGGGAGGAAAGGAAGAGGAGTGCTGTGTATAGGTGAGCAAAACAAAAGAGAGAGACGGTGAGGTGAGGAATGAAAGGTATAGAGATATATGTTCTGAGTCGTCGTCGTTGCTTCGAGTTTCGCCGGCTGCTTCGCCTGGTAACGAGGTTAGCTAAGAGTGTGTTCTTGTATACATACCAACTACTTATATATACACACGCAGAATGAGAGCCAACCAGTCAACAGCAACACCGCACTGTGCTGGTGGCTTTCTCTTCTGCTTCTTAATATATGTACAATATTATACATATGTATATGTATTTATACTTGATTAATAAGCTTCTCTCGACTCGTTTGAGCTATAAGCTGCTGCTGTTCGTGACAGTCTCTGGCTGGCACCTCTATCTCTATCTCTCTATATTTCAATTGATAAACGAGAAAACGCGCGATGACTATGTGAATATATAAGTACACTATCATATCATACATAGGCATGTGTACACACACATATCTATATCAAATACCTTTTCTATGTATCTATCTGTGTGTGTGGGTGTATAATATTGCCATCCCAACCAAACGCCGGAAAACAATTGTTTATTTAACGCGATAGCGCTTCTCGAGTCTCTCAGCTTTATTATCATTTTCTATCTCTCCTCCCTCTCTCACTTCCCCTTCACTCAGTTGCGTTAATACCGCGATTAGCGAGTGTGTAGGTATGTATATATAGTGCATTGTATATGCATTTATGTATGTATGTATATATATATATGGCGTCAACTCGACGAGACATATACACATTACACACCGCTCGTTCCCGACAAAACAAAGATTTCCCCTTTCCCTTCTCACCCTCTCTTTCTCTACTGTTGTGGTATAGCGGCATTTAAACGACTGGCTTTGCAGCTTACACGAAATTTTGCAGAGTTCCAAGAATCTCTCTGCTATACGGATGCAGCATAGTACACGCTTGTTTTCCTTACCACATAATTACCATAAGCTATCTATGCCCACTATACGTA
This sequence comes from Leptomastidea abnormis, assembly GCA_030522805.1. Classification (NCBI taxonomy): domain Eukaryota; kingdom Metazoa; phylum Arthropoda; class Insecta; order Hymenoptera; family Encyrtidae; genus Leptomastidea; species Leptomastidea abnormis. The sequence goes on from JAPYZE010000057.1 coordinate 75,402, forward strand.
ACATAGAATTTTAGAGGAGAAAGAGAAGAGAACCAGAAGCGCGTTAGAGATACATAAATGTACCGTTATATAGAGAGTGTGTGGCGAATTTTGGAAGGCCAAATATCAACAACGTCAAGGAATGCGAGACGAGTATATTATTATCTTTGCAAAAAAATATAATCAACGATTCGAACTTTCGAGATTTGCAATAAAAGCACGTGCTTTAAATATGTATGTACACTGATAAATAAACAAACGACGAAAGAAGAACTTCAAAGGTCCAAAGAGCCGCAGTGGATGAGAGAGAGAGGGTGGGAGCGTCGGAGGAAAAAAGAGATACGATAAGAGGGGGGCGGATTTGTGTGTATTTATATTTATGAACGAATATATATATATAGGTAAGTATACATTTAGCTTTATTATATATTTCCAAATGTTGAAGAAAAAATAAAGAAAACTCGCGAGATGAGGTTGAGGGGTATGAAAGAGAGAGAGAGAGGGAGGGGGATGCGCAAGAAAAACAAAAACAAAAAAGGTAAACAAAAACAAGCAACTGACCTCAAACTGCCAGTGGGCGGCCTGGAGCAACTGTTTAGCCTGCTCCCGGGCACAGCCGGCCGCCAGCATGAATTGGTTGATCATCACCTGCTCGCGCAGCGTGTCCATCTTTGCCACGGTGCCGTCGTCGTACTCCTCCGCCTCCTGCTCCTCCTGCTCCTCGCCTCGTCGTACACCTTCTTCAACGTCGTCGCCGCTGCCGCCGCCACTTCCACCTTTTTTTCTACTCGACGACGACGACAGTACGCCGGTGGCTTTTTGCCTTTTTATATATACACTCGCGAGAAATTCGATAACAATAACAACAACAGAAACTATATACGGTGTTATATATAGTAATAGTATGAATCCGAAGCACAACAAAAACAACAACAACAACAATCACTGAAGAGTAGGAGTAGGAGTAGTAAATAGAGTATACACCGTTGACTAGTGCTGCTACTGCTGTGTAATATACTCTCTCTCCTCTCTCCCTTACGCCGCGCGCGGGTCTGTCCGCGTGTGTGTGTTTTCCCTCTTTACACTCCTCGTCAGCGCACTGGCTCTCGCGCACGACGCGCTATATACTTCCTCCTCGCGCTCGAGCTCTCCCGTGTATCAACACACATTCACTCACACAATTAAATTTATACACAACACGTACAAACACACCCACAACTGTTAGGTTTCAAATCCGCAATCGTAAATAATGCCACCACCGGCGCTCTCCTTATTGTATAGTTGTGTAGCACACGCGGATGGCACGCGGACCTAGGTCGCGTCTCCTCGCTTAACTTTTTTATCGAAGAAAAATAGAGATCAAAAGTTGTTCCCGCAACCGAGCAGGACCCAAGCTCTGCTCTCTCGGCACTGACTGTCGCTTCCGCGCGAACTACAGTCCGACGACGCACTGCTGTGTGTTGCTTTGCTATACTGCTGCCTCGGTGCCTCCACCTTCCTCTCCTCCTTCTCTCTCCTCCACCTCCCTAGCTCTACCGCTTCTAAACTTGTCTTTCTCTCTTTCTTTCTCTTTTGCTATACCAACATATATATATATATATATATATATATATATAGCGGCTGTCTGGTGTTATGTTATGCTCTGCTGCTGTTGCCGCGATATTGAATGACGTGCACTGCCCGGCACTATATAGAATATATATATTTTCTCTCTTTCTCTCTCTTTCTCTGAATAAATCGTACTCCGGCGCGTGTTTGGGACCCTTACAACTCGCGGAGCGCTGCCCCCTTTTGTTATTGCTCCGCTTTCTTTCTCTGTCTCTCTCGCACTCATACGTCTTTTCCTACGCGCGAGGTTTTCCTAGAACTGCATGGGATGGCAATGATGGCATGTATACAAACCAATTGGGATTGTTACTCAACCGCTAGCGCCTCCCATCTGGCCGCGTGGCCAAACAGCGAACTAGAGGAGAGTAATGTTATTTACGTGCTTTTAGATGG